>SJYC01124914.1:0-20067 GCA_006408675.1 Madoqua kirkii | reverse complement strand
GTTTCACCCGGAATGTTTAACTGGGACAAAATGACTATCTCCTAATTAGTGTGAATAAGTACACTGGAGCATTCAAACGGGGCACCTGGGGCTAAGCATCAGGATGACCATCCTGAATGCCTGCCAGGCATTATCTCACCAGCGAGGAGAAATCACATCCTGTCATTTTGTCCGATTCTTTGGAACAGTTTCAAAACTGCGTTCTCACTTCACAGATGAGAAAAATCTAAGACTATTCTTTAACATGAAAAAGATTATCTTGATTAAAAAAAAGGGAAGGGACAGTATTCTGGTATTTGTGTGTGTGTGCTGAGTCACTTCAGTCATGTCTGACTCTCTGTGACCCCATGGACTGTAGCCCACCAGGCTCCTCTGTCCATGGGATTCTCTAGGCAAGAGTACTGGAGTGGGTTCCCATGCCCTCCTCCAGGGGTTCTTTCTGACCCAGGGATGGAATGCATGTATCTTATGCCTCCTACATTGGCAGGTGGGTTCTTTCCCACTAAGCCACCTGGGAAGCCCACTCTGGTATATACACTACTGGTCAATTCATTCACGCAAAGTAGATGTGAACAAAGCTTCTCTGAGACGTAAAAGAAAATTTTCCTTGTGAGAATCGCATTTAGGAGAATTTAAAATTGAAAACTAGGCCATGAGTTCCAAATTAAGGGATGTTAAGTAAGAGTTCCAGAAGAGAGGTCTAACCTCTCCAAACTCTACATTTAGGGGAATACCAAATTGAGCATGGTCAGGACTGTGGACAGAAGTGACACCCCAAGGCAGCAGCCAGAAGAGGAGGGAAATCAGCTGCTTTAACCCTCAGCTCCTGTGCCAGCTTAGACACTGATTAACTAAAGAGACTTCTAGGCCCTCACGGCAGCCAGAGGCTCCCTAGAAACGAGGTTAGTTATAAAATATGCCTAAGTTTTTTTTTAATTTACAAGAAATATCAAAGGAATTCCATTTTTCAACAGTGCAAATTTTATCAAAAATTGGCTGTTTTTGCTTGCTCATCCCAAGTTCACAGCTGTGAGATGAAACCCCCAAAGGATGCCCTTCCATTTCTGAGCTTTGAGGAGAGAAATGGAATCTGTTCAGTTCTCCATCCCTTCTACCAGTAGCTCAACTCCTGCCATTCCTACTTCCCCTTGTGTGGCCAGGGTCTCATCTAGAGCCTTCTGGCCACTTCTGGTCATGCTGCAGGCTCTCACGGGGGAAATACTGTGTTAGAAGCACACATCTCATTCCGCCTCTACTCAAAGTACCAAAGGATGCCCTTCCATTTCTGAGCTTTGAGGAGAGAAATGGAATCTGTTCAGTTCTCCATCCCTTCTACCAGTAGCTCAACTCCTGCCATTCCTACTTCCCCTTGTGTGGCCAGGGTCTCATCTAGAGCCTTCTGGCCACTTCTGGTCATGCTGCAGGCTCTCACGGGGGAAATACTGTGTTAGAAGCACACATCTCATTCCGCCTCTACTCAAAGTCTGCCTCCGTTGTCCTCTTCCGATGAGTACAGGATGCTCAGCCAAAACTGCTCCGTCAACTCTTCAAGAAATACCCCAAACTCACATTCAACTTGTTCTTTCGAGACATTCTTAAATTAACACATCACCATCAAGGCTGTATATTGTCACCCAGCTTATTTAACTTCTATGCAGAGTACATCATGAGAAACGCTGGACTGGAAGAAACACAAGCTGGAATCAACATTGCTGGGAGAAATATCAATAACCTCAGATATGCAGATGACACCACCCTTATGGCAGAAAGTGAAGAGGAACTAAAAAGCCTCTTGATGAAAGTGAAAGAGGAGAATGAAAAAGTTGGCTTAAAGCTCAACATTCAGAAAACGAAGAACATAGCATCCAGTCCCATCACTTCATAGGAAATAGATGGGGAAACAGTGGAGACAGTGTCAGACTATTTCTTTTTAGCTCCAAAATCACTGGAGACAGTGACTGCAGCCATGAAATTAGAAGACACTTACTCCTTGGAAGAAAAGTTATGACCAACCTAAATAGTATATTTAAAAGCAGAGACATTACTTTGCTGACTAAGGTCCATCTAGTCAAGGCTATGGTTTTTCCTGTGGTCATGTATGGATGTGAGAGTTGGACCATAAAAAAAGCTGAGTGCTGAAGAACTGATGCTTTTGAACAGTGGTGTTGGAGAAGACTCTTGAGAGTCCTTTGGACTGCAAGGAGATCCAACCAGTCCATTCTGAAGGAGATCAGCCCTGGGATTTTTTTGGAATGAATGATGCTGAAGCTGAAATTCCAGTACTTTGGCCACCTCATGTGAAGAGTTGACTCATTTGAAAAGAGTCTGATGCTGGGAGGGATTGAGGGCAGGAGGAGAAGGGGATGACAGAGGATGAGATGGCTGAATGGCATCACTGACTCGATGGATGTGAATCTGAGTGAACTCCAGGAGTTGGTGATGGACAGGGAGGCCTGGCGTGCTATGATTCATGGGGTCAGACACAACTCAGTGACTGAACTGAACTGAACCAAAAAATAATTCTTTCTAAATATCTCTTTTCAAGTCCTTGTGTCTCTCATTTGTTTGGAACGTTCTGTCCAGGTGTGCCTCCTGGCAAATTTCTGCCCATGTGAGGTGCAGAAGGACTCCTTGAGGCTCTGGTCACAGCTCAGCAAGCTGGACAGGAAGATCCCTGACCACTTTCTAGAACCTTCCACAAAGCCATAGGCTATTTCCTGCCACGTGGTAGATATGCTGCTGTGTAAGGAAGGGAGGAAGAATGACTCTACACCTCAACATTAGTAAGGGAAAGGCTATAGTACTGGGGATGATGCTAATATTGGAGTAGCATTCTTTCTCACGTTGGAAGAACCTGGTTGTGTTGCACCACTAGGATCTCTTCCACTGCAAGATTTTCTAGAAATGCGTCATTTTCAAGTTGGGTTATTTCATGCCAAAAATAAAACATGAATAGGTCACTGGTCTGAAGCCTTTACACTTAACTTCTAAAATATCTCAGGAAAAGGGAAGAGCTAGGAGTCTGGAGTTCTCTTAAAGTGTGCGTGCGTTTCATAACAAATATGCTACAGACTTTTGATTGACACAGGCAAACGGTTTCCCTAAGATTTATTAACAAGCCCTTGTGGAATTGGAAAATGCTTAGAATAAGTAAACAAACTGTGAGGAAATATGAAGTCAGTAACAACCTAATTTGTAGAACATATGCTTTATTCTAAATTCTGGTGAAATCTCATTTTTTGTCAGAAAAAAAGTATGCTAGTGTAAGAGCAAATACAAGTCTTAAACTTTAAAAATTTCCCTGGTGGAGAAAGGATAGAAATCTCCCCTCCCCACCTCCACAGTTTTCTTTTTAGAACACTTCCTTTAGAAAATGTAATTGCAAATCCTTTCTCTGTCCCTTGGAGGTGCATGTAGACCTTTTTAAAAGTTAGATAAGTTTTCTCCAGTTGAGACCCTGAGAGTCATTTCTTTGAAATGTGAACATCAAGGAAATGGGTACCCTGCCAAATCTCTCCTTCTCCTTGCGGGGGCGTGGAGGGGTGGGGAGGAGAGTTTAAGGTATGTTTAACTTGGTGCCTGCCTCCAAGTTGTAAAACTACCTGATTGTCATAGAGAGAAAAGAAGTCCTATTTTTGCTCTGAATAAAGTCAGTTATTGAACACATATGGTCATCTTAATTACCATGTGAACTTAAGATAAATTATGTGTGACAGTTAGTGCACATATTTTCCTACTTAAGTACTATTTATTGTTTATCCTGAGAAAATGGGCTTCCCTGGTGGCTCAGAGGTTAAAGCGTCTGCCTCCAATGCGGGAGACCCGGGTTCGATCCCTGGGTCAGGAAGATCCTTGGAGAAGGAAATGGCAATCCACTCCAGCATTCTTGCCTGGAGAATCCCATGGACAGAGAAGCCTAGTAGCTTACAGTCCATGGGGTAGCAAAGAGTCGGACACGATTGAGCACTTCACCTCACCTCACCTCATCCTGAGAAAATGCATTCACTGCATCCTGGCTGGATTGCTCTCTGGTTTTGCAGATTTTGTTCTGCTTTTGTAATCACTCTAGGAACTTAATAAAAACTATTCTTGTCTACATTTGTGGAGCAGTATCCTGGGTAGACAGGAAATTTTGCTTTTAATAATTTCCCAATGCTAGCAGTAAACTCTTATCTTCCTGAATTTCAATAAGCCAGAGGTTTATGAAAATAATTATCTCTAATTTCATTAGGAAAAATAGCAACAACAAGAAGAATAATGATATTAAATCTTCCCTTGTCCTGATAATTGAGTAAAGGATGGAGTTTGGAATTCCACAGTGCTGTAGGCATTTGTATGTTTCTAAATAAAAAGGGATGAGCTGCATTTTTATTTATCAATCATCTATCTACCTATTTTAACAAATCAATCAATACCTGGGATATGAAAGGTAGCCATATACAACATCTGTGAAGTAGATAACTATAAAGTAATCTTTATTCATCCAAAAAATATTCAGAGCATTTATTTTGTGGCAAAGACAATGCTGATAAATACATTGGTTTGTTTGTGTTTTTTTTTTTTCTGACAGCAAATGTAAATACTTAGAAGTAAAAAAATATTCAAACTATCTAGATTTTGAATTTTCATTGAAACATTCAGGATGGTCAAAAATCATAATGCTTGTTTCTTTTCTTCCAACTAACAACCTTGCTGGTAAATTAAAACCTGATTTTCACAAGTATGCCAATGATTTCCTTCCTTCAAGAAGCTTTGGAAACTACAGTGAAGATTCAGAGTCCATAACACTATTTGTTGTTGTTATTACTGTTCAGTCACTAAGTCCTATCTGATTCTTTGTGACCTTGTGGACTGTAGCCCACCAGGGACCTCTCACCATGGGATTTGCCAGATGAGAATACTGGAATGGGTTGCCATTTTCTTCTCCAGGAGATCTCCCCTACATAGGGATTGAACCCATGGCTCCTGCACTGCAGGTGGATTCTTTACCACTGAGCCACCAGGGAAGCCCAGAAACACTAGATACTGGCCCCCAGAGAGCTGAGATGCACATCAAAAGAAACAATTCAGTGAGCCCAGAATCTTGCACCCTCCCATACAAAGTGCTACACTCCTTAACTTGATATCTCTGTTCCATTTAATTAACAGCAATCTTTTGCTGTTCCTGACTACCTGCTCTTGGTTGCAAAAATCCTATATATGTCCACCGCCACCACCACCTCCTCAGAGCAGTTTCTCAGAGTGATCTGAAATGCTGTCTCCTGGCTTAAGTCCTCATTTGGCCCCAAATAAAACCTAACTCACAACTCTCACATTGTGCAAATCGACAGCATACAATACAGGAAAGATTTTTAAAATTTCATCTGTGACCACCTGCATCGTATCACCTGGACAACTTTATGGGTTTCTTTTTTTAGTATGTGGAGCTCTATCCCAGAACCATTCCGTCAGGGTCTTTAGTGGTTGAACCACCAGGAAACTGCATCTGGAAATTTCCCGCTGTGATTTTTACGCATACAGAATGTTAGACCACCTGTCCTAAATGGGCTTTAGAGGGATGCACTCTGGTAAAAAGACAGATAGTAGGTAATACATGTTCACCACCGTTCTCAGCACAGAATATGCTCTTGGTAAAGATTTTGATGATGAAAAGCCCTGGGAGTCATCCTTACCCTCAGTGTTCTCAGACACTGTCCTAGTTAAGAGCTCAACCTGGGAATCAGGAACAATTATCTCTTTGGGTAAAACTGGAGGTGACAATAAAACAAAAGTAAAATATTTTAGCTCCAAGAAGCCTTGCGATGCTTTCCTAATAATCTACTCTCAGCAGAAATTTATTGGGACATAGAAGCTGCATACATGGTGGCGATGCTTTATTGCCCCCAAGCTGTGAGGACCAGAGCTAGAATGAAGCAGCTGTCGCCTTTTGATGGGGTGTTCTTTAATCTCATGGGGCCTGGCCATGCAGTTCCTGAAAGAAGACAGGGCAAAAAAAAAAAAAAATCACTAAAATCACCCACTGTATTTCTCTCTGTTTAGTTTCTAGGCTGTAGGAGACACAAGGGAAGATAACCTGGTTATAAATCTGAACTCAGGTCCTTTGGTCCCTGAACAGTTAGTTTTCCTTTTCTCTTTCTAAAAATGATACTTCAGTGTGCCTAAACACAAAATAAAGAAATATGCATGGAAACACCTAACGTAGCACTGGACCTGGAGACACGCCAGGAAAACTGTTTCCACGTTTTTCCATGCTGTTTCAGGGTTATACAACAAAATAACATTTGACAATATTCTCTAATAATCTTGGGGGTCAAAAATCATTCTGGCTTGCTCAGATCTTAAAATGTAGGAAGATGCAAGTGAGAGAGACTTTTAATGCTGGTCTTTAAAGCTGGGTTTTGGTCACAACAGACTCTGATCACATTCCTTCTCTGTTTATCACAGAGCTGTACTTTTTTCCTCATCTGGTATTTGGCTCCATGACTGACCACTGCCTCTTTCACATATTGGACTTGCCCTGAATAGCCTCTGCCCACCTTCTCTGGGTGGGTCCCTCACTGCCTCATTCCTCTGTGACCTTGCTCTTTTCACAAAATCTTATCAGAAGTATTCCTCAGAGGAATACTGGGTTCCTCCACCCTTGCTGCCTCCTGAGTTCCTAGGTTTTTACCTGATTGGGAATATATATATATATAATATATAGGCACTTAATTTAATGGTATAACATTGTCTACAAATGAATTAATCATTTGAAAGCTTTTCTGGGTACTTTAAAATCTCTGCTGATGCATATTTTATTTGTTTCTGAAATAAATGCATCCTCAAGTTTATTAATATTTTAAGTATTTTTTTAAAAAAATTCCATTTCTCCTTTGTTAAACTTTTAATTCTTAAACAGTTGATTCAATTTTGATAAAGTGGGACAGTGATCAATGTTAAGTGCTGCAATTAGTGTTTAAAATTGTGCAAAAAACTAGAAAGTAATACATGGATGGCTGTTTGACTTTTGACAATGATTCCACGATAATTCAATGGATAATAGAGAATTTTTTTAAAAACAAAGCCAGGATTAAATGGGTATTCAGAAACAAATTAATAACTTGGACCTCTACCACACACAATAGAAAAATTACTCAAAGTGAATCATTAATACAAATATGAATGCTAGAATTATAAAATATTTTAAATAAAATATAAGAGAAAATCTTCATTACTTTGGTTTGGGCAAAAAGCTCTTAAATACAACACTACATAAAATAACAGATTGGTAAACTGAACTATATTAAAAATGTATAAGCTTGTTTGTGCTTCAAAAAACAATCAGTAAGAAGATTAAAGGAAAGACATAAACCAGAAGGAAAGAGTTGCATGTCATGTATTTGATAGACAGTGAAGAACTCAATTTTTCAATGATAACTAAATAAAAATCTCAATTTAAAATTGGGCACACTTTTTTTTTCATTGTTTCTTGTTGTTGCTTTAAAAAATTATTTATCTTTTAATTGAAGGATAATTGCTTTACAGAATTGTGGGCACAAGTTTTAAATAGACAGTTCACCAAAAGATATATCTGAATGATAAACAAGCAAATAAAAAAGATATCAATTTCATTAATCCTTACAACTCTGTCTGACCCCATGGGCTGTAGTCCATCAAGGTCCTCTGTCCATGGGATTCTCCAGGCAAAAATACTGGAGTGGATTGCCATGCCCTCCTTCAGGGGATCTTCCCAACCCAGGGATAGAGCCCCATCTCTTGTCTCATGCATTGGCAGGCGGGTTCCTTACCACTAGTGCCACCTGGGAAGCCCTCCTTAGTCCTTAGGAAAGTGCAAATGAAACCAAACACCTGTAGAATAGCTGTAATAAAAACACAGTACCCAATGTTGGCGAAGACACAGAGAAAGCAGAACCTGTGTGCATTGCTCATAGGAATGTGAAATGGTACAGCTATCTTAGGGACTCCCATAGAGCAGGTTTTCAGGGAATAAATCAGTGCACAAATTTAAGAGTAAAAGTTTGATTTATAAGCCTAATGTTATTCAACAGAGCCTGGTGATTCAAAAATCCTTACTCTGATGCACAGAAAGTGTGCTGTGAGGACAGGCAATTGCCCTGTCCTGCTCTTGGTTTTTCTTGCTGTAATTTGAATGTCCCATCAGTAACACAAACCAGCCCCCTCAGGAGACCTTGGCCAGTGGTCCATTAAATGAAGAAATTCAGTGGATGACTGGAAACATTTAAAGATAACTTTAAAACTGTCACATGGATGTTATTAATAACTTTTCCACAGGGTCTGTGACTAAGACTATTGAAAGGCATAGTGGTTTTAGTTCAGGGAGAATTTCACTTCAGAAGAGATGACTAAATATGAAACAGAGTGATTTTGATCTCCAGTCACTTGGAAGTGTTGAAATGATCAAGATGACAGGTTACAACCTGGCAAAATATTGGCAAAATTTTGAGCCTTAAATGGAAGTGTTGGCTTGGGTAACTAATAACCTTTCTCTGGGCCAAGAGACTCTCTGGTAAAGCAGGACATTGTACCTAAATGCAAATTAATAGTTAATGAAGCCATCAGGGATATGATCTCGTAACATGTTCCAGTTTAACTTAAAAAGTTAAACTTAAACTAAAATAAATTTTATAGTGAGTCAAAAATAAAAGCAATGTTGTAAATACCAGCATACAAAACCTATGTGTGACTTATAACTTAACAGAAGTCAGAAAAGAATTCTCCAGTACCTCAGACAATTAACTCAGATAAGACAAATATGGATTTCAGTAAGGGAAAATGCAATTAGGCCAAAGAAAGCCTGTTCTAATAAAAAAAAATTAATAATGAGGAAACTAACAAAATGTATTTTGAAATTTCTTACCAGGGAGAGCAATAATGTGGAAAATGAGAAATACTTGCTGATACTGTACCAGAAAGAAAAATAAGGAATGAATGGCCCCGAGAGGACAGTTGATTAAGATCCCATCAGAGATGCTTGGAAATGAGCAAGGAAGGCATAAAAAGATACTGATGTCAGGTGTGAAGCAAGATGAATGTGCCCTGGAATTAAGAAGGAAAAACACCTCCCTATAAAGAGAACCAAGTCCTAAAACTGGAAAGGTCTCCCCCATCCCCTCCACAGGGGTCTCAAGTGTCAATTGTCAAACTACACCAAGTCTTCCATTTTGATCCTTCACTCTTTCTCAGTATTTGAGGGAAGAAGAAAGAAAAAATGAGAGTGAGTGATCTTTGTGTAAAGTGGGTGGTGGTGGTGGGGTGATTGGGCTCCCTTGGGCTTTGCTTACGAAGTAATCCCAGAAAACGAACAGTTAAAACTTTTGTAGATTTTTTCTTTGTCATACATCTTTTTTTTTTCTAGTTATTTTATTTTATTTTTAAAAATTTCATTGGAGAATAGTTACTTTACACTGTTGTGTCAGTTTCTACCATACATCAAAATGAAGTAACTATATTATATATGTATATCCCTCTTTTTTGGATTTCTTCCCATTTAGGTTACCCCAGACAATGAAGTAGAGTTCCCTGTGCTATACAATAGGTTCTCGTTAGTTATCTATTTTATGCATAGTATCAATAGTGTATTGAGAAAGGGCATGGCAACCCACTCCAGTATTCTTGCCTGAACAGAGAAGCCTGGCGGGTTACAGTCCATGGGATCACAAAGAGTTGGATGAGACTGAGTGACTCCCTCATACACACACACACACACACACACACACACACACACACACACACCAATAGTTGATAGGCTTTTATTTTCACAAGGATTGAGCCAATGACTGTTAACAAGCTCACGAATGTGACATCACCGCTTTCCACTCCCCACAGCTGCGGCGGCCTTCCAGGTGCATGTATGCCTGCAGCTCCCCATCTTAGGCCCCCGGCTAGGCTTCCTGCAGCCTCAGTTAAACTCTGGAAGTATCTGCCCTAAATCACCGCTGCTCATAGATCCTCTCTTGGGTCCTCAACACTTGTTCATTTTTATCTGTTGAACATACTCACCGCTGGGTCTGCATGCCATTAGTCATTTACACCTACAATTTATTAACTCTGTTAGAGGCACAGGCCTATTCCAGAATTTGCTGTTCTTTCCGAGATTTATTTTCAAGGCACTTTGTGACCCTGTAACTTTGAAAGGCCTGTATAAAGGAAAGTTTATTATTGGAGCCACGGCCGGCAGGGTGGCTCTCACTGCAGGCCTGACACTGGCGCAGTGAAAGATTTCTCTTTTTAGTTCTTTGTGTGCACTGGACCTCGGTTAAAATTTAGCAAGTGCAAATTCAAGCGAGTAGGGAGTTTGTATTAACAAAATGTCATTCCATGTTTTTGGTCTCTTCTGAGATAAAGTAAAATCAAGTTTTATTTTAAAAAAAAAGTATGACAGAGGTCTAATAGCTTTCTACAGTTTTCATATATGATTTTCATCCTTTTTCATAACTTAAAATGTAGCTGTATCTTCCTAAGGATCACTATAAAAATGGTGGGATGGAATGATGACAATGAATTATTCATTTAAAAAAACATGAGGGCCTTAATTTTTCAGGTTGTTTATAACCTCCTTTCTTATGAAAGCATTGTCTTCAGAATTATAGAAGATGTGGGACAATTAAATTGAAAACCATCTGTTGCTGATACAAAACATGAACCTGTATTGAGCACTAATTGAGAGCAACACTTGACCTCATTGTCAGTGTTTCGTTCCATGAGATTTACCAGTTCTATCAAAGGCATCACGTGACTGTCGCTCATCAGTCCTTTGAATGCTGCTTTATCAGTGCTAAGGAAAGGCATCCTTTTCCTTTTGTTTACACAATAGCAATTATATCTAATAGTGACTCACCCAGAAGAGAAAAATCAAATACAAAGGAAACAATACTGACCCAGCCATCTGTTTTTAACAGAAGGTAAGTTACTGGCAGAGACCTTTATGACTGAGCCAGGAGCCCTGGACTTCAGTCCTAGCAATCAGCAAATTTTTAACTGTACCAAACTCTCCTACCAAACAGAAGAATGACTTTGCACTCTTAATGACAATTTCAGTAAGATGCTGAAGGAGAAAATAGCTTGATCCTTGGTTCAGGCCTCCCAAGGAACCAAGCTGTTCTAGGTTCACCATCAGTCTCAAAGTCCTGAACTCAGAAAGACACTAGAACCCATGCATCTGAGGTAACGTCTTTAACACTTGCCCATAGGTTTAAAAACCCTGAAATCCAATAGATACCTTTCCAAGGTCTGTAAGTTTCCTATGAGTACTGCTTAATTTTGTGTTTCCATGTTGATGAGAATAATAAAAGACCTTAAAACATTTAAAATCACCACATAATGCTGTACTGTTATAGAATTATTAAGACGTTTCACATGTATGTACATGTGAAACTAATTATAAAAGTTATTTTTATTTTAATTTACTAACAAGCAACAGATGAAGGTAGATTTCACATGCAAAGAGTGCATTTTTTAAAAATTACTTTGATGTATACTGTTTATATTACTTGGATGTTTGATGTGTGGGCTTCCCAGGTAGCACTGGTGGTAAAGAATCTGCCCGCCAAGGCAGGAGACTCAAGAGACATGGGTTCAGCCCCTGGGTTGGGAAGGTCCCCTGGAGTAGGAAACAATAACCCATTCCAGTATTCTTGCCTGGAGAATTACACGGGCAGAGGAGCCCAGGAGGCTACTGTCCACGGTGCTGCAAATAGCAGGACACGACTGAGCACAGCCCACACTCACGCGCGCACACACACATGCTGTGCAAACTGCCTCACTGTCTAAATTCAGCACATTTTTTGAAGTCGTTTCTCTGCATCAGACATTCCTCTGAACTCAGAACTGAAAAAAAATAGTGTTCAATGAGAAAACATGCTCCCTGAGAATATGCATCCTCTAGAGCCAGATGGAGAGGAAGTAAATGAATCAATACATCAATAATACTCTTCATACACTGGTTAGAAAGCTAAAAGATGGAGCTTTGTGATAAGAAGAGAATGCTGTGAAGTGAAGGAAATGTTGGACAGTTGGTTGGAACTGTCAACCCGTAAAGTTGTCTCAGTTCTGAATAGTGGGAAGAAACCTGCCTTGTGAATGTCGTTGGAAAGAGGGTGCCAGACGGGGAGCGCTTGCTGACATGAAGCCCTTACCTTGGTAACATGGAATTACACACACACACATGGAAGTCCGCACGGCCGGCCTGTCAGTGATTGGGCCATGAATGTGGCTCTGCTGGGGTGAAGCTGGGGCAGTGGCTGCGGAGGCGTGAAGAGCTGTGTAAGCCAGGGCAACAGGGTAGAATATTATCAGATGTGAGGGGAAACATTTGGATGCTTTTATTGTTTTTAAGGATCTTCTCTTTTAGCTTTATTGAGGTGTAGTTGGCAAATACAATTGCAAGACATGAACATACACATTGTGATGACTTGATCTTATACATTGTGAAAGGATTCCGCCCATCTACCCACTTAAAACCTCCATCACTCACATAGTTATCTTTTTTTGTTATTTTGGTGAGAACATTTAGGTTTCACTGTCTTAGAAAATTTTAATTCTAGAGTACAGGATTAGAGGATATCATATTTAACACAAGATCGTATGACTATATATATATAAGTTTTATTATTGCTTTGGCTTGACATTGGGCCCACAAACATGGTTGGGACAACACCAGAGAGCCTGGGTTCAGATCCTCTCACTACCACTTAATTTTGGCTTCCCTCGTGGCTCAGAGGTTAAAGCGTCTGCCTCCAATGCTGGAGACCTGAGTTCAATCCCTGGGTCGGGAAGATCCCCTGGAGAAGGAAATGGCAACCCACTCCAGTATTCTTGCCTGGAGAATCCCATGGACAGAGGACTTGCCTGGTAGGCAACAGTCCATGGAGTCACAAAGAGTTGGACACGACTGAGCGACTTCACTTCACCTTACCACTTAATTATGTGATCTGGGTGTGTATCCTTGGTATATACAAATCTTCAATGATTTCATGAAGAGATTTACTAATTCAACACATTTCCTGTGAAAGACAGCTGTCTACCAGACGTTCTGTGTGCTAGGAATCTCTTTACATTATATCAGTAACTCTTTCAGCTAGTTCCATGAGATAGGCAGTATTGTTCTCATTTCATTCACCTAAAAAATGGTGGAGTAGTGATTTATTCACACATCAGTTCAGTTCAGTCACTCAGTCGTGTCCAACTCTTTGCAACCCCATGAATCACAGCACGCCAGGCCTCCGTGTCCATTAGCATCTCTCAGAATTCACTCAGACTCACACCCATCGAGTCAGTGATGCCTTCCAGCCATCTCATCCTCTGTCGTCCCCACATAAATTATATGAAATTCAACATCCTCCAAATTACAGAAACAAAATAATGAATTTAAGCTATACTCAAGCTGGGGAATGAAATACAATTAAGGGATACAAGGCCAAAGAAAAAGGGCTAAAAATGATATGATATTTTAAAGCTCTATGTTTTTTATAAAATTGAAGATCCAGCATGTGAGATTAACTAGAAACCATCTTTCGAGATAGACTGGAGCATTTTCCTATCACTGTAAATCATAAAGATGTTCAACTCTTACAAACTAACCAAAACTGTAGAGGAATAAAAAGGATGAACTCATGGTTTTGGTTAATTCATCTCTTTTGCTCTCTTCCCTGATGTTTTTAGATTCTTCTTCTGTTCACTTCTCTTCTCACTCATACATTTTTAAAAGATGCTTTCATAAGCAAAGAAGATAGAAACCAGTTATGAGAAATGTTGTGTAGTTTGAGTGAGCTTTAGTCTGGACTGATTTAGACTGACATTGACCTGAAACTTGAGATGATGCTCATGTTCAATGACTAATTTAGAATCCTTATAGCTGGGGAAGTGTCCAATCTCCCCTGTAAATAAGAGTTAATGAAATGAAGTAAAGTAAAATAAGAGTATAGACTATCACTCTGTTGAGAATTCAGTTGGTTCTATGTCAACATTTAGATTAGCTAATACATCATCTTGAAAAGAAATAAATTTGTGTTAACAACTCTGTAAGCAGATATTCTGATGAAATAAATCTGAGTTCACAAAACACATGTGAAAGTCAGTGAGGACGACTCTTGGCACCATGTGAAAGGGGAATTGGATGATGTTTCCAGGATGATTTCTAATCTCCTGTCAGTAATCATGCCAAGACCCAAAATCATCTTAAATAGAATTTAGTTATGAATTTAAAAGAGACATTTCCAATCTTTTTGGAAGATAATCTAAGTATCAGTTCAGTTCAGTCACTCAGTCATATCTGACTCTTTGCGACCCCATGAATCGCAGTACGCCAGGCCTCCCTGTCCATCACCATCTCCTGGAGTTCACTCAGACATGTCCATTGAGTCCGTGATGCCATCCAGCCATCTCATCCTCTGTCTTCCCCTTCTCCTCCTGCCCCCAGTCCCTCCCAGAATCAGACTCTTTTCCAGTGAGTCAACTCTTCGCATGAGGTGGCCAAAGTACTGGAGTTTCAGCTTTAGCATCATTCCTTCCAAAGAAATCCCAGGGCTGATCTCCCTCAGAATGGACTGGTTGGATCTCCTTGCAGTCCAAGGGACTCTCAAGAGTCTTCTCCAACACCACACTTCAAAAGCATCAATTCTTTGGCATTCAGCCTTCTTCACAGTCCAACTCTCGCATCCATACATGACCACAAGAAAAACCATAGCCTTGACCAGACGGGCCTTAGTCAGCAAAGTAATGTCTCTGCTTTTGAATATACTATCTAGGTTGGTCATAAATCTAAGTATGCTTCAAGTCTAAAAACAATTAAAAAGGGAAAATCCTTTCTGAGTTCTGAAAACTTCAAACAAATGTTACTGTTGGTCATCAAGCATCTCTTGCATTAAATAAACTAAGTTAGAATTTATGTATTTGGGCCCATAATCACAGCCAATTTCATCTCCCAGTTGGGTCATGCCATAAATAAGGCTACCTCAGCTGATTTCAGGCTCTAAAAATAAGTCTTATGCTGAGGCTAAAAATAGATAATTCACATGCAGTGCAAACAATCCTGTATCCTGAAAATTATTTTGAAATTTCCCTGTTCTGAGTGAGTGACTGTGCTATAATTTTTGTGTGAGGGAAGAAGGGAGAGAATATACAAGAAAATTATTTCTATTTGCTGAAACTTCCATGCAAAACTAGTCTAGCTTTCTTCAAGACATGCAATAATACACTTTCTATATTTTGAATAAACTCTCAAAAAATAAGAGGAAAACCCACAAAGGTATCAACTGGACTTTGCTCTATGGGTTTTATTCTTCAGAATAAACATCTGCCAATTTACCATGCACCTGCCGCCATGCTCAGTGTTGCTCAACAGAGAAAGCACCTGATGATTCTGGCTTGCTGAGATGAAACGCAAAATAAGCTGGAGTTTAGGGATCATATTTACATTTAATGGCCTCCAGGAAAAGGGCTCCTTGGGACCAGGAGATGTTGCCTGCAAATTCGGATTTTCCCTTAGGATGCCAATGCACTGTAACCAAGTTTGCTGACTTCTCTTGGCCCTGAGTTGTCAACCGGGTTGACAACTGATGTGGCTGGGTTCAAGTACCCAAGTTTGAATTAAGGAAGAAAAAGACTGAGCTTGGATTTAAAGCACACAGTGGTCTTATAGTGATACAAGTGACAAGAATTGCTTGATGACTTATAAGATGTCCAGCTCACACACACACAGCCCCACGTAAGTTCTCTGAGGGCGTTTGATGTCACAGGCGATGCAGCCTGGCCCATGCAGCTGCTCCAGCACATGCAAAGGCCCCGAGGCAGCTTCCTGGGGCCCCTTCTTGTCCTTGGAGGTTCTGCCTTTTCCACTCTCTCTCAGGCCTCTCAGATGCAGCTGGCAGAGGATGCATAGCTGGGCAGCCCAGTCAATACAGTGAAAGGCATATTTACTAACATTCTAGTGCTATGCTTGTTCTTTTTTACTTTTCTCTTGTTTTGCTTTGCTTTCTGCACAGTTCTCTTAGATAATAGTGACCTGTCATCTGTTATAAGAATCATCATATTTTATAGACCACTAAGAAAATGAGAGTCCCTTGGACAGTGAGGAGAGCACACCAGTAAATCTTAAATCAATTATGAATACTCATTGGAAGGACTGATGCTGAAGCTGAAGTTCCAGTATTTTGGTCACCTGATGCAAACAGCTGGCTCATTGGAAAAGTTCCTCTCACTGGGAAAGATTGATGGCAGAAGGAGGAAAAGGCATCAGGGGAGGAGATGGTTGGATGGCATCACTGATGCAATAGGTATGAACTTAGGCAAACTCTGAGAGATGGTGAGTGACAGGGAGGCCTGGTGTTAAGTATTTGCCAGGGAGTTCTGTGTCAATAGCCATAGCTCACATTTTTTTCCAGACAGTTCTCATATTTGCTGTCTTCCTTTGGTTTCATACTGCCAGATGCTTCCTTGGAACCTACGGGCTGGAGCAATCTGGGGCAAGGGGTGGGTAGTGTGTTAACAATCCTTTAGTGAGGTTTTGTCTGGGTTCCTTGTAACCTGCAGAGGTTTTCTTGAATATCTATCATTCAAGTTTTTTTCTCAGATCCACAACTTAATATTGGAGCTACCCAGAACTGGTTTATCCTACACAAACAGCTGGCTCACTGGAAAAGTTCCTCTCACTGGGAAAGATTGATGGCAGAAGGAGGAAAAGGCATCAGGGGAGGAGATGGTTGGATGGCATCACTGATGCAATAGGTATGAACTTAGGCAAACTCTGGGAGATGGTGAGTGACAGGGAGGCCTGGTGTTAAGTATTTGCCAGGGAGTTCTGTGTCAATAGCCATAGCTCACATTTTTTTCCAGACAGTTCTCATATTTGCTGTCTTCCTTTGGTTTCATACTGCCAGATGCTTCCTTGGAACCTACGGGCTGGAGCAATCTGGGGCAAGGGGTGGGTAGTGTGTTAACAATCCTTTAGTGAGGTTTTGTCTGGGTTCCTTGTAACCTGCAGAGGTTTTCTTGAATATCTATCATTCAAGTTTTTTTCTCAGATCCACAACTTAATATTGGAGCTACCCAGAACTGGTTTATCCTACCATCTAATACTACAAATGTTTAGATTTCCCTGTTATTTTTTTTCCATTTCTGCTTGTAAAGCAAGTGTTCTTTTCTAAGGCTTCTCTCTCTGCCTCTGTCTCTCTCTACGCTTGCACTCTTATCTCTCTTTCTCCCTCTCATTCTCTCCCCCCTTCTTTTTCCAATACCTTGACAAATAAATACCACTTACAGCAACCAACACACAGCAAAACTCTCCTATTATCCAACCTCTTCTGCTGCAGCTGCAATTTCAGCCAACAATTTCCAAGCTATTGACGGTGACAGCTTAACCAGGCATCCTTGCACCACATGTCATGGATCTTGCTTGCTCAAATCTCCAAGAAGCTTTCCCACTACATGGCATACAAGTGTGTAGCCAGTGGCTCTATTTTATTAATTTTGCATTTTTGATGTACATATATACAAGGCGGAGAGAAACAGAGTATTTCCTGCCACATCAATAAACAGGATGTCACAGCCATCAGTGATTCCACCACTCCAAACGTGAATTGCTGAGCCCCGAGGATGCCCAAGGAGAGCAATACCTGCCATCCAGCCGCTGTCTGGCTGCTACCATTCCCTATGGCGAGTAAGGAAGTAAGAATGTGAAAAATCAAATCACAAGATGCTGACCCCAGGTAGCTGAGAGGCATAGGAAAGGAATGATGTCAGTGAGCCCAAACTCTTCTTACATCTTCCTACACATAGTTCAATCACTCAGTCATGTCAGCTCTTTGCAACCCCATGAACTGCAGCACACCAGGCCTCCCTGTCCATCACCAACTCCTGGAGCTTGCTCAAACTCATGCCCATAGAGTTGGTGATGCCATGCAAGCATCTCACCCTCTGTTGTCCCCTTCTCCTCCTGCCATAAATCTTTCCCAGAATCAGGGTCTTCTCAGATGAGTCACTTCTTTGCATCAGGTGGCCAAAGTAGTGGAGGTTTAGCTTCAGCATTAGCCCTTCCAATGAATATTCAGGACTGATTTCCTTCAGAATGGACTGGTTGGATCTCCTTGCTGTCCAAGGGACTCTCAAGAGTCTTCTCCAACACCACAGTTCAAATGCATCAATTCTTTGGCACTTAGCTTTCTTTATGGTCCAACTCTCATATCTATATATGATTACTGGAAAAACCATAGCTTTGACTACATGGACATTTATCTACAAAGTAATGTCTCTGCTTTTTACTGTGCTGTCTAGATTTGTCATATCTTTTCTTCCAAGGAGCAAGGATCTTTTAATTTCATGGCTACAGTTACCATCTGGAGTGATTTTGGAGCCCAAGAAAATAAAGCCTGTCATTGTTTCCAATGTTTCCCTATCTATTTGCCATGAAATTATGGGACCGGATGCCATGATCTTAGTTTTTTGAATTAAAAAAAAAAGAGCCAGCTTTTTAAAAATTCCTTTACTTGAGATGCCTGGGGCTGGTGCACTGGGATGACCCTGGCTGGGGATGGGGAGGGAGGTGGAAGGAGGGTTCAGGATGGGGAACACATGTACACCCATGGCTGATTCATGTGAATGTATAGCAAAACCCACTACAATATTGTAAAGTAATTAGCCTCCAATTAAAATAAATATTAAAAAATAAATAAATAAACCAGTATGGCAAAAGTCAAAAAAAAAACAACAACAATCTTTTGATGTTCAGACTACCTGCCCCTTGTTGCAAACTTCTATATAACCTAGCTCTTCTCCCATCCACTTCCTCGGAGTAGTTCTCTCAAGGTACTTGAGACGCTGTCTCCCAGGCTTGAAGTCCTAAAAACTCCCTCCAAATAAAACATAACTCTCAACTGGTAGGTTGTGACTAGTTTTGTTTTGTTTTGTTTTTCAGTCTACAGTGGGAAGAGAATTCAGAAAGCTCTAAAGATTTTAATAAAAGCATGGTCTCCATGGCAGGTTCGGGATTTGGAATGTCACTTCCATCTGCTTTTACTAGTTAGAAACCTCGAATGTTGTTGTTGTTTCCTGGTCGTGTCTGACTCTTTGTGGCCCCATGGACTGCAGCACACCAGGCTTCCCTGTCCTTCACTATCTCCCAGAGTTTGCTCAAACTCATGTCCATTGAATCTGTTACTTAAACAGCATTTCCTCCTCTGTGAAAATGAGCTGCCTGGTTGAGTCAAGGATTGGATGTTTCTGAGGCCTTTGCAGCAGTGCCTGGGCCCGAGTGTCAGATGAAACTGCTGCACAAAGTGGCCAGCCCATGAGCCCGAGCACAGCATCAGTGTCCCAGCTGTGGGGGTGGATTCCTGCGTCCAGTGGATTCGTTCTATCAGCGGCGCCATGGCGTTAGGCATCTTCAAGAATAAAATGCCTGTTTGAACTAATAATTGTGCAGGAAATGGGCAAATTCTGGAATGAAGACAGACAGCTGAATTAAGGAAGTATATCAGACTGAGAAAAACTAACCCTTTTCCTTTAAACTGTTGATTAGTGAGATGAACATACAATATTTGTAGCATTGTTCTAGGGAGAAAATAGGACTTTTACATAGTCCATCAATTCTTATTTTTAGTACTGATATAGGAGATTGATGGGCTTCAGGTTAGGCATTTACAACGAACCTCCTATTTGCATTTCCTGAGACAAAAGGTAGGTGGGCTCCAGTTGAGGCATTTAGAGTCAGCCTCTTGTTTGCCCTCTGAAATGGAAGCAACAACAGAAACAGTGTAAATAGCCAGCATTTGCCTCTTGTAAACACCTTAAGGTAATAGTCATGGCAAAGACAAAGATGGGCAAATGCTGTTTGCGTAAAGGATTAAGGAATCTTCTTTCAATTCTGGTTTCCTCGGTGTGTATGCCCAGCAGTGGGATTGCTGGGTCATAAGGCAGCTCTATTTGCAATTTTTTAAGGAATCTCCACAGTGTTCTCCATAGTGGCTGTACTAGTTTGCATTCCCACCAACAGTGTAAGAGGGTTTCCTTTTATCCACACCCTCTCCAGCATTTATTGCTTGTAGACTTTTGGAT
>SJYC01124913.1:0-16793 GCA_006408675.1 Madoqua kirkii | reverse complement strand
AAAAAAAAAAAAAAAAGAATCTTCTTCCTCTACTCTTTCGGAACAAGAGTGCAGTACACATGCACAGAAAGCCTCCTTGTGGGTCAGAAGTCAGGGGATAATGCCAGGCTATGGTCTCGCTCCTCCCAGAAGCTTTCCCTTGGAGATCCATCTTGGCTGAGGTGTGTGTGCACTCCAGGGGAGTGTCCCTGGGTAGGTCAGGTGTGGAAAAAGAAACCAGATAATTGGCCTGGAGGAAGACGAAGACCTGGAAGAACTGATCTACATGAATGACACTCTTCCTCCTTTGGGGAGGTTAGGAGAGATGCCCACGCCCTTTCTCTTCTCATGTGCAGCTCTGCCTTCTGTCAACTAAACAAACTTTCTCTATGTGCTCTCCCACTTGTTACTGTGCTCTGTCTTTAATAACAAGCTTTGTACCTGCATTTACCGTTTCTGCCTCCATGATAAATGTATTTTTCAAGGAGGCTAAGATTCCTACTTCTCACCCAGGCTGTGTGTGAGAGCTCAGTAACTTCAGTCTTGTCTGACCCTTTGCGATCGCATGGACTGTAGACTCCTCTGTCCACAGGATTCTCCAGGCAAGAATACTGGAGTGGGTTGCTGTGCCCTCCTCCAGGGGATCTTTCTAATCCAGGGATCGAACCAGCGTCTCTTATGTCTCTAAGTGGGATCTTTACCACAAGCGTCACCTAGGAAGCTTATCTCATCTAGGCTATTCAAGTTCAGTTCCTGGGCAAGAAATTAAGATCTCTCTTCACGCTACCACTCTAAGCTGCCTGGCCAAGATCAGTACTAAAAGTGGAATGTAGCCAACTGTCTCCTATAGAAAGTCATGTCCTGGGATCAACCATTCGGCTCCAACTCTCACATCTGATGTGCTCTCATCGGGGCTGGCAGGTCCCAGCCAGTCAAGATTCACATGCCAGAATGTGGACCAGATCACAGGGCCATTTCCAGTTGCAGCCTTTGCATAAGAATGCGTCTTAGTTCATCCACATGGCTGGGGCGAGGAGGCAGAGGGAGGAGAACATAGTTGTTTTTAGGTCTTCAGAGCACAGACACATTAAAAAGCTTGTGTTTTAAACAACTGAACTCAGGAAATCCCCAACCTGGAAACAGAACTCTGACCTGGATGTGCTCCTGGGAGCCCGACAGTTATATCCTAAAACACTCAGAAGAGAACTCTGTAATTTTCTGAACTCCAAATGAAAAAAACATTCAAACCAGACTTTTGTATTTTAAAACTTAATTTATTCATTTAGTCATGTTTTTAGCTTTACTGCATAACATACTTTTTAATTGTGAAAGTAATTCATTCATTTAAAAAATAAAATATATAAAATAACCAGATCACAGGGCCATTTCCAGTTGCAGCCTTTGCATAAGAATGCGTCTTAGTTCATCCACATGGCTGGGGCGAGGAGGCAGAGGGAGGAGAACATAGTTGTTTTTAGGTCTTCAGAGCACAGACACATTAAAAAGCTTGTGTTTTAAACAACTGAACTCAGGAAATCCCCAACCTGGAAACAGAACTCTAACCTGGATGTGCTCCTGGGAGCCCGACAGTTATATCCTAAAACACTCAGAAGAGAACTCTGTAATTTTCTGAACTCCAAATGAAAAAAACATTCAAACCAGACTTTTGTATTTTAAAACTTAATTTATTCATTTAGTCATGCTTTTAGCTTTACTGCATAACATACTTTTTAATTGTGAAAGTAATTCATTCATTTAAAAAATAAAATATATAAAATAAAAAATCAAGATCCCTCCCAAATCAGCCCACTCCTGGTTGTGGAGGGAATCAGGTAGCAGAGGTCACTGTTTACGAGTCACTGTTGTCTATGTTTGTAAAGACATGAGATCATACTGTACATAATGTTCTATATAACATTCCACCTTCAAGTAGCTATTAGAGCCAAAGACAAATCAGGAAAGAGAAACACCTCATGTTTAGGGCTAAAAGGATGCTGACTGCCAGCCTCCCAGGAAGAACCACATTCCCACCCGCGGCTGGTGAAGACAAAATCCACAGGCTTGTAACAGACCTGAAATCACTAGTTCTGCAAGGAAACTTCTACTGAATTGGTCAATGCTGATATTAAAATGGTAAACAACTCTTAAGGGGATTGGAGAGAGTGTGCGATGCCAAGGATGCTAATACATTATTTCCCTTTGGCTTTTCTTGCCTCAGACTCTCACCTGCATCTCTCCTCCTTCTTGGGTGCCATAAGATTCTAGAATTTTAAAAAATATTTTATTTTTTTTTTGTTTTTTGTTTTTTTTTCTCTACATGTTTTATTAAGACTCCAAAAGAAATATTAAAAGAAATAAAATCATTTCTTAAAAGTAAAAGGTGTGCTCTTGCTAAAAAGTCACATAAATAATATAAATATTTGCTTATCTTTGACTCAAAATGTGTTTATTTCACACATGATTGTTTACATCTAAAGTAAAAAAAAAAACATATATCTATTCTTCTTCAAGTTATTTTCCCATTTAGGCTGTTACATAACATTAAGCAGAGTTCTCTGTGCTATACAGTAGGTTCTTGTTGGTTATACATTTTAAATATAGCAGTGTGTACATTTCCATCCCAAACTTCTAATCATCCCTCACCCTCACTCTTCTCCCCTGATAACCATAAGTTTGTTCTCTGACAGTCTGTTTCTGACTTGTAAGTAAGTTCACCTGTATCATTGCTTTTTAGAATGTAGCTAAATATCATAAAATATTTTTCTTTGTCTGACCTACTTCACTAGTTATTGTCTAAGTCCATCCATATTGCTGCAAATAGTGTTATTTTATTTTCTTTATGGCTGAGTAACATTCCATTGTATTAGTCCATGTACCACATCTTCTTTATCCTTTCATCTATCAGTGGTCATTTAGATTGCTTCCATGTCCTCATTGGCTTCCCTGGTGGCTCAGATGGTAAAAAAAAAAAAATGCCTACAATGCTGGAGACACAGGTTTGATCCCTGGGCTGGGAAGGTACCTGGAGAAGGGAATGACAACCCACTCCAATATTCTTGCCTGGAGAATTCCATGGACAGAGGAGCCTTGTGGGCTACAGTCAGACATGACTGAGTGACTAACACATGTTCTGGCTATTGTAAACAGTGCTGCAATGAATATCGGGGTGCATGCATCTTTTGGAATTATGGTTTTCTCCAGATAAATACCCAGGAGTGGGATTGCTAGATCCTATGGTAACACTTTTCAGTTTTTTAAAGAAAGTTCCACATTGTTCTCCAAAGTAGCTGCATCAATTTACATTCCTACCAACAGTGTATTTTTAAATTAATTGAATTGCATTGCTTCTCAGCTGGAGGTAGGTTTCAGGATGTATTTTGCAGTTGCTGACTGGGAAGACTCTCCTCCAAGAAGAGTACTGCATGGAAAGCCACACACTTGGGGGCATTTGGTTTGTTCATCATCCTTCCCAAGAACTTGTTCTGCTCTGGGCTCCAAGACTATGATGATTATGAGCCCCAGGTGGACTCACCTGTTCACAGTAGAAAAGATGCATCATTAACCTGAAAAGCAGCAAGGAGGCACCTATTATGCCTTGGAAGTGCTTGGTTCACAAACTCCCCCAAATGAAAAATACCATTTGGGAGAACTCAGCAATCATGTGGTTTGTCCAAGGTTAAGTTGTCTGAGGTGTCCTTTGAAAAGCTGGTGCAAATCACTGGGTTAATTTATATATATATACAGTTGTTTAACAATGTTGTGCTAGTTTCAGGTGTACAACAAGGTAATTCATATATATAGAGAGAATTGTGTCTGACTGTAGCCCACGAGGTTCCTCTGTCCATGGAATTCTCCAGGCAAGAATACTGGAGTGAGTTGCCATTCCCTTCTCTAGGTAACTTTCCAACCCAGGGGTCAAACCTGTGTCTCCAGCATTTCAGGCAAGGTTTGTTTTTTTTTTAACCATCTGAGCCACCAGGGGAGCCAATGAGGACATGGAAGCAACCTAAATGTCCATTGATAGATGAAAGGATAAAGAAGATGAGGTACATGGAATACACCACTTCCCTGGTGGCTCAGACTGTAAAGAATCTGCCTGCAAGGCAGGTAACCTCAGTTCAATCCCTGGATCAGGAAGATCCTCTGAAGAAATAGCAACCCATTCCAGTATTCTAGACGGGGAAATCTGATGGACAGAGCAGCCTGGTGGGTTCATGGGGTTCATGCCCCCTGGTTCATGGGGCAAAGAGTTGGGCATGCTTGAGTGCCTAACACACACACACACACACACAATGGTGGCTCAGACTGTAAAGATCTGCCTGCAAGGCAGGTAACCTCAGTTCAATCCCTGGATCAGGAAGATCCTCTGAAGAAATAGCAACCCATTCCAGTATTCTAGACGGGGAAATCTGATGGACAGAGCAGCCTGGTGGGTTCATGGGGTTCATGCCCCCTGGTTCATGGGGCAAAGAGTTGGGCATGCTTGAGTGCCTAACACACACATACACACACACACACACACACACACACACACACACACAGATATCTAGACTATTTACCCTTATAAATTATTATTACCTGATATTGAGTATAGTTCCTTTGTTGTTTATTTCATACACAGCAAATTGTAGGGACCGAAGAGCCTAGCAGGCTGCAGTCCCTGGGGTAGCAACAAGTCAGAAGTGACTGACCAACCGAGCGTGTGTCTGTTAACCTTAAACTCCTAATTAATCCTCCCCCCTTCTCCTCCGGTAACCATAAATTTGTTTTCTGCTTCTGTGGGTCTATCTCTATTTTGTAAATAACTTTATTTGTATCATTCTTTTCTTTTAGGTTCTCTATATAAGTGATATCATAGGATAATCAACTTTCTCCGTCTGATTTCCTTCACTCAGCCTGATCACCTCTAGGTCCAGGACGACCCCTTCATTCCAAGTTGCCTCTCCCCCAGCCCTTCTTCATTGAGTGTGTCCACCCTGAAAGCAGCTTCAGGGAGACAAACAGAAGATTCCCCTGGGAAGCCACTACCCTTCCTGAGAGGTCACATCCGGGTCAAGGTCACTTCAGCATGCGCTCTGTGCCTCCTGGACAGCCCTTCCTCCGCACGTTCTCACTTCCGGGAGCTGTCTCTATGATGACTCGCGGGGCACCACTGCCTGATTCAGGCCCCCACCCCAAGGCTGTCTCTCACGCCTCCCTGGGGCCAGCCACGGGGCCAGCCACAGAGATAACGCCGCTCCCCCTCCTCCCTCACTGCCCTCCCTTCCGTTTCCTCCTTGCTCTTTCGGCAGGGACACGACCCCTGTGCTTCTGGATGCAGTCAACAGGCAGCTCCCCGACTTGGTGCCCCCCAACACTGTTCCCCATCTATACCTCCCACATTACCTTCAGCTTCCTAAACCACCTCTGGTAGCACAGGACACATTCAGGGTTATCCTTGCCAAAGTTCCCACAACTCCTCACTTGTCTTCTGGTTTCTTGTTGCCACCCCTGCACCAACACACACTACAGACATGCAGTTATGGGAGGATGGGGAAGTGGACCACGGTGGCCGCATCCCCTCCCCATCTTCCTGAGGTCTTCAGCTCCAGGACCGCGTGTCTCAGAGTCTAGCAGAAATGCTGCTGTTGAATAAGCCTCTGAGGACACAGACATAGCGAACAGACATATGGCTACCAGGGAAGAAGGGTGATTGGGATGAACTGGGAGACTGAGATTGGCCTGTACACACTAATAATACTATGTGTTAAATGGATAACGGCTGGGGACCTACTGTATAGCACAAGGAGGTGACCTAAAGGGGAAAGAAATCCATAAAAGAGGAAATATATGTATATCTATATAGCAGAAACTAACACAACATTGTGAAACCACTATACGCCAATAAAAATTACTTAAAAAAATAAGCCTCCATAAATGCTTTGATGAAAGGGTCAAAGAAATGCTTGAAGTGCTTGTGTGCCTGACAGGGAGCCCCGTGCCTTGAGCATATTTTAAGTCAAATAGCTGAAATGATCAAGTGTTTCTTCTGCAGTTCATTGTTCCTTATTGACAAGCCTGCCTCATCCACCACTGGGGATCTCCTGAGACCAGATTGCTCATGCTGCTTCTGTTTGATAATTTCACCAAGGAAATATAAGATGTATTATTTAGTAGATGCTTTTGTTAAATAAAATACTACACAATTTATCAAACACTTTGAATATAAGCATCAGTGAACAAAGAAAATAATGCTAATATGGAGTTTTAATCAATGGTTTCCTTGGATAATACATACACCCAAATATCAGATCAACCCTCCCTCTCGGCTTCATTAGTATTCATGCATAACTAAATAATATTGGCTCAATGGCTTGAAAAATCAACTGTTTTTGAAACTGAAAAATGTATTTAAATCACAATGTTTACTTACAATAAATACTGAGAATTTCTTACAAAATTATAAGAATTTTCGGTATTATTATTTTGAACTTGAACTATTTAGAAATTGTATTATTTGAAATTATTATTTTGAAAATGTTTTATTTTGAAATTGAATCTCAGACTTTCTATTGGTGGGAAAAAAATGAAGTCTAAATCCAATTTCCAGACCAGATTGTTAGGTAGGTAGAACAGAAAAAAGGAATCCAAAATGGTGGTGGCTAAAAGACAAGGAAGGGAAAAGCCCACGAAAAGAGAACAAAAGAAGGTCCGTAAAACAAACAACACTCCTGGCTGGCCCAATTTATATAGGACAGGCCCAGGGAGAGATAAACATATAAAAAGAGGGGCCAAAGCTAGATCGCTCTCTCTCTCTCTCCCCCCTGGGGCGCTCTTCTCTTCATGTCTTTGGATCAATGTGCCCTCACGCCTTGAAGATGGATTTTCCTGCTACCTTCTAAATAAAATAGAACTGTAACACTGAGCTGTAACACTGATCTGTCTAAGAGCTATAACATGGTCCATTTGAGACCTGAGAGCTATAACACAGTCTACCCACCCCAAGGGGGCTTTCATGTCCGTCACTCCAAATCTTTGTTGTGACGAGACAAAGAACCAAGGAACATACACTCGCAGGACAAAATGAAATGATTTATTCCTCAAGCAATTATTTTTAACTACTAAACATTTAATTTACATATTTTCAGAATAGCTGCTGCTGCTGCTAAGTCATTTCAGTCATGTCTGACTCTGTGCGACCCCACAGACAGCAAACAGGCTCCACCGTCCCTGGGATTCTCCAGGCAAAAACACTGGAGTGGATTTCAGAATAGCACTGCTTATTAAAAATAGAGACTATGTTAAATATAATACAGGCTTTCATTATTTGATGGCTTAGCTTTTTAAGAAGAAATCTTTTTGAAATATTGATCAAAAATAAAGTTATAAAACTACAGCTTGTAAGGATGAGCCAAGTAGAATTAATATTGTTAAGTCAAAAGTGGTTGAATATGGCATTTGGAAATGGCACAACCTATAAGTATGTAAGTTGAAATAGTTTTTAAGCTATTAAACAAAGCACATGATTAATTTAATGTCAGGTCTGTAGAGTTTGCCCATGTACTAACAATATAAGTGTTCTAACTGAGCAGAACCCTGTGGGTATGTCTGTCAAATTTATGATTAACCTCCTTACCTGAACCTTTTTCTTGTTCAAAACTCGTTCTCAAAATTGAGGAGTATGAAAGGAAAGGGGGAATTGTAATGGAGCAGGACCATATGGGGCCTTCCAAGAACAGGTCTTCCCCCATATCCCCTGCGTTAGCTCCTCTCTGAAGTTATAGTTAACAGTATTTGAAGCAAATTCCCTGAGTTTTTAGAGAGGTAAAAAGCCTCCCCCTCTCCCACAAATGGAAGATCCTAACTACTTGATGACCAAGAGCACATAGCCCCAGGACCCCTGGAGTCTAAGGAATGATAACGTTAACCTCTGTGATACTACCCTGTTACCTCACCATCAGCCAATCAGAGAATTGTGCACGAGTTGATTACACACCCTTCTGACCCCTCACTCTTATCTGGCCTTTATGAATGCTTTGATGAAACCCTTTGGGGAGCTTAGGGCTATTAGAACACGAGCCACCTCTAACTTTTCATGATCCTGCAATAAAGCTTTCTGCTCCAAACACTGGCATTTCAGTCTGGTTTTGTTAACAGTGTGACTGTTGTCAATTGACACCTCTTTTTGACCTTTGTTTTCTCACATGAAAATGTCTAACTTTGTATGTTAACCTTTGTGATACTACCCTGTTACCTCACCATCAGCCAATTAGAGAATTGTGCACGAGTTAATTACACACCCTTCTGACCCCTTACTCTTATCTGGCCTTTATGAATGTTTTGATGAAACCCTTTGGGAAGCTCAGGGCTATTAGAACACGAGCCACCTCTAACTTTTCATGATCCTACAATAAAGCTTTCTGCTCCAAACACTGGCATTTCAGTCTGGTTTTGTGTCAGGCACTCGAACTTTGTATTAACAGTGTGACTGTTGTATATTGACGTCTCTTTTTGACCTTTGTTTTCTCACATGAAATTGTCTAACTTTCTAATTTTTCTACTTTCTGTTTCAGCTCTGAAACGTCTGCAATTCAGTTTAATATTTTCTCTTGCCAGAACTCTATTTCGTGACAAATATTTACTGAGGTGATTAATAAAGCATCTTCACTCATTAGTATAAGAAGTATCCACTGAGTGATTGTTATGTTCTGGGGCTTTCCATCAGCTTCAGGTACATGGAACAAACAGAAGTCCTTCTCTCATGGATATTACATTCTAGTGTGTGAGAAAGATAATAAATAAATCAGTATAAAATGTTGTATGCTGTAAAGTTGGAATAGAGACAGGAAGACCTGGGATAGAGGGGCCACATTAGACAGAGTGCAGAGGGAAAGATTCATAGAAACATTCCACTGTAGCATCAGGAATATCTTTAGCACAAAATTCCTGTTCAACAATGACTTGAAGAAATAGGAGTTACTGCTCTAAGTTAACAGGCAACAAAGAAGTAAATGCTCTCCTGAGACTGATTCTACTGTGCCATCAAGTCCTTAGATTTTTTTCATCATTTTGCTACTTTCTCTGAGAATTAGAATATTTCCTGCCACATGAGTAAATAAGGATGTAACAGTAATCAGTAATTACAGGTACCATGGAAGGGAAGCTGCTGAGCCCTGAGAAAACTCAGGATGTGAAAACAGAGGAAACTGGACCCAGATAGCTGAGGTGCATACCAAAGGGCTGGATTTCAGTAAGCCCGGACTCTTGCAGCTTCCCATACATAGAAAAGTGCTAACTTACTTAATTTGGGCTGAGTTTCTTTAATGAACAATAATCTTTTGATATTTGGACTACCTGCCTTTTATGCAAGTCTTCTATAAAACCTGGCTCCTCCCTCCACCCTCACCCCCAACTCCTCAGAGCAGTTCTCTGTGTCACTTGAGATGCATCTCCTGGTGAGTGATAAAGTGATAAAAATTCCTACCAAATAAAACATAGCTCTCAACTTCTTGGTTGTGAATATTTTTTAAATCCACATGTCTTTGGTACTTACTATTCCTCCTAATGCTTGTGACCTCGTGGTCACAGGATGGCTGCCATTCTTCCAAGCAACACAACTGGAAAATAGATCAGACAATTCTCTCTCTATTTTGAACTTTTGCAAGCATTTGTGTCCCCAGAACAACAATACCCACATCCCCCACAATTGTCTTCCCTATGCATAATTGTATCACTCATGTCTTTTGTTTTCTGTATCTTGATGTTCTGACTGTCCTGCAAGGTAGACTGATTCCTAGCACCCTTCAAATATAAACTAGTCAATGCAGAGTTCACATCTCTATCACCTCCTCTATCAGGCCTTCATAGTCTGGGATCCCCTGCCCTAGTACCCCAAGACCAGGTACCAGGGGCATCCCTTGAACCCCAGAGTCAAATAAATTCATTCAAACTAGCCAACCCTACAAATTCATTAACAGAAGGAGGTATTTTCTTTGGCCCAAGAGAACCACCAGGCCCTGACATATGTAAGGTTTGACTGGCTTGAAGGGGAAGGTGTTTGCTCTTCTGCTCAGTCGCTCAGTTGTATATGATTCTTTGGGACCCCATTGAATGTGTCCCACCAAGCTCCTCTGTCCATGGGATTCTCCAAGCAAGAATACTGGAGTGGGCTGCCCACTCCAGTGGAGTATTCCTCCTCCAGGGGATCTTCCCAATTCAAGGATCAACCTGCATCTCCTGCACTCCTGCAGTAGCAAGTGGATTCTTTAGCACTGAGCCCTCCAGGAAACCGTCTTGCTAAATTTTCAGAAGTCTCCTGACTATTCATCCAGAAACACACCCTTCCTAAAGATTTTAAATCTCTTCTTTTCTGATCTTCAGAGACATTTCTTCCTTTTCAGTGCAAATCCTTGTATATCTTTTTGTACCATTTTTATGTGCTTTGAATTGAAGAGTACCTCTCTTGGCTGGAGAAGGAAATGTCAACCCACTCCAGCATTCTTGTCTAGAGAATTCCGCGGACAGAGGAGATTGGCAGGCTACAGTCCGTGGCTTCGCAGAGAGACACGACTGAGCGACTAACACTTTTACATTTTCACCCTCTTCTTGGCAGGAGAAGATGAGGAGGGAGATTTTACTAAAGGTAGGGACCAACAGGTGCCCCGTGTTGACATGGTAACCTGTTCTGGAAGCGCAGTTTGGCAGACCTTTCCATGAAGATGGGGAGCCCCAGCACCACCCAACGCAGCAAGTGTTTCCCAGGGGCCTGTTTCTCAGCAGGGGCCACAGGACCAGAGAAGAGTGAGATTCAAAATATGAGTCTGCAGCACCCACATGGGAACCACCAAGAGATGCTAGCTGTTGCTGGACGATGGGTTCTGAGGGTTCCACAGGCACGTGGTAGGGTTTGGATCAGAGGCAGTATTTCCACTGGCATAGAAATATGCCTCAACACGTGGCAAGCGGTTTGGCAGCCCTGCCTGGCACTGGCTGACGTCCACCCATGTACCAGAGCTGGCACCCAGAAGGGGCTACCAAGACCAAAGCAGATGGCTAGAAATCTAACAAAACTGTGGTGGTTCAGTGGAAAGGTCCATTTGTAGCAGGCAAATAATTATTACAAAGAAATTGAAGAACAGAACTGCTGTTTATATCAATGTGATGTGAGGTGTCCCCCCAAATAATCAATAAGCAACCTATAATAGAGTCTTGTGGCCCCAGCCAAGACCCTCCACTAGGAAACATGGCATAGAAATATGCCTCAACATGTGGCAAGTGGTTTGGCAGCCCTGCCTGGCACTGGCTGACGTCCACCCATGTACCAGAGCTGGCACTCAGAAGAGGCTACCAAGACCAAAGCAGATGGCTAGAAATCTAACAAAACTGTGATGGTTCAGCGGAAAGGTCCATTCGTAGCAGGCAAATAATTATTACAAAGAAATTGAAGAACAGAACTGCTGTTTGTATCAATGTGATGCGAGGTGTCCCCCCAAATAATCAATAAGCAACCTATAATAGAGTCTTGTGGCCCCAGCCAAGACCCTCCACTAGGAAACCCCCTCCACCAGCCTGGGGACCCCTGCTCCTTCCTTCCCTGTCTTCTCAGAGTTTTTCTGAAATGATTTTATTTTCTTAAGAAACTATACTATTTTCCCTTTTTTTGGGTGAGAACCTGAGGTGATATACAAGGTGTTTGCTGAAAATGGGGAGAACTCTATGGTACTTTTTCTTCATTCCCTTTGTATGTACTTGTCTGTAATTCAGAATGGAGTGAAATCTGTCTCCTAATACTTAGCCCCGTGGACAGAATGAATATGTACAAACTGTTAAATGTGTTTGCTCACTGTTCCCGTACCCTTCAAAATGACCATGCTTGACTAACTATTAATTCTACCTTAGGAACTTTTAGAAATGTGGCATCTGTGGCAAGAAAAATTTTACAGTAATGAAAATCAAATAATCCAGGCCCAATTTTCGGAAAACATTTATGGAAATGATGACTAATTCTTATAAATTGGATAATACATATCCTATAAAATGGTGCTTAAATATATTTTGATGACATGGGAATGGGGAGAACTCTATGGTACTTTTTCTTCATTCCCTTCGTATGTACTTGTCTGTAATTCAGAATGGAGTGAAATCTGTCTCCTAATACTTAGCCCCATGGACAGAATGCATATGTACAAACTGTTAAATGTGTTTGCTCACTGTTCCTGTACTCTTCAAAATGACCATGCTTGACTAACTATTAGTTCTACCTTAGGAACTTTTAGAAATGTGGCATCTGTGGCAAGAAAATTTTTACAGTAATGAAAATCAAATAATCCAGGCCCAATTTTTGGAAAACATTTATGGAAATGATGACTAATTCTTATAAATTGGATAATACATATCCTATAAAATGGTGCTTAAATATATTTTGATAACATGGGAAATACCTATTATTAGGTAAAATTAAGACTGCTGCTGCTGCTAAGTCGTGTCAGTCATGTCCGACTCTGTGCAACCCCATAGACGGCAACCCAACAAGCTCCTCTGTCTCTGGCATTCTCCAGGCAAGAATACTGGAGTGGGTAGCCATTTCCTTCTCCAATGCATGAAATCAAGACTAGAGGATATTTTTTTACAAAGATAGCAAATAAATTTAAAAAATAATAGCAGCTTTTCATGGATGATAGAATCATGATCAACTTTGTTATTTTCTAGATGCTTTTATACTTTCGAAATATCACAGAGTAAACACACAACCTTTAAGACCAGAAAATATATTTGAATATATGTGTGAGTATATGTGCACATATATGTACAATATCCAACAATTATAGAGGCTGGCCAGCATGTGTAAACTGCTGGGCTGTAAGCTAATCACTGAGAATGATGTTTTGATAAATTTGGTGAAATGTTCATAAAACAAGGGCAAATGAAAAGCTGGAATATAAATTGTATAGAGGATATGCTCTTAGCTTCATTTAGTTTAATAAAAGAACTAAAATATATAGACAGAAAATAGTTTAATAAAACACAGAAAATGACTGAGATTATTTTGGATACATCCTTCTATGTTGGCAATGTTTCCTGCCTTGAATTTAATGAATTCACACTTCTTTTAGAATTAGATGCAAATATCACAAGGCAGGTGGCCACTTTCATTACAGACATGGCAACAGCTCTGTCCCCATGGGAGCTCACTTTCTTTGGCTGTGTATGTGCCATAGCCTTAACAACATGCTAGCAAATGTGTTTTCATTATGCTTGCCAAACTGTGTCAACTCTTGCTTTCCCTGGTTGGTTAAACTTTATAACAAAATATTCTTAAAATAAAAATGTGTCAATTTTGATTGTTTGGAGCTTTCATCAGTACTGAACATTTAAGCATACATTTTTTAATTTCTTAAATTGAAGTGTAGTGGAGTTACAATGGTGCATTAATTTCAAAAAAAATGATTCAGTTATTCATATATATGCATTCTTTTTTAATATTCCTTTTATTATAATTTATCATAGGATACTGAATATAGTTGCTTGTGTTGTACAGTAGGACTTTGTTCTTATCCATTCTATTTATAATAGTTTGTTTCTGCTAATCCCAAGCTCCCACTCCGTCCCTCCCACACCCCCTCTTCCTTGGCAACCACAAGTCTGATCTCTATATCTGTGAGCCATTTTTTGTTTTGTAGATAAGTTCGTGTCATATTTTAGATTCCACATATAAGTGTTATCATACAAAATTTTCTTTCTCCTTCTGACTTTACTACACTTTATACGATAATCTTTAGTTGCATCCATATTTTTGCAAGTGGCATTATTTCATTCTTTTTATGGCTGAGTAGTATTCCATGGTATACATGTACTACATCATCTTTATCCATTCATCTGTAGATGGACATTTAGTTTGTTTGCATGTTTTGACTATTGTGAATAGTGTTGCTATGAACATATGGGTGCATGTATATTTTTTTATTAGAATTTTGTCTGGATGTTTACCGAGCAGTGGGATTGCTGGGTCATGTGGTAGCTCTATTTTTAGTTTTCTGAAGAACCGCATGTTGCTCTTCATGGTTGTTCTGTGTGTGTACTCAGTCACATCCAGGTTTCTGTGACCCCTACCAGGCTCCTCTGTCCACGGGATTTCCCAAGCAAGAATACTGGAGTGGGGTTGGGGTGCCATTTCCTCCTCCAAGTTTGCATGTTTTGACTTGTGAATAGTGTTGCTATGAACATATGGGTGCATGTATATTTTTTTATTAGAATTTTGTCTGGATGTTTACCGAGCAGTGGGATTGCTGGGTCATGTGGTAGCTCTATTTTTAGTTTTCTGAAGAACCGCATGTTGCTCTTCATGGTTGTTCTGTGTGTGTACTCAGTCACATCCAGGTTTCTGTGACCCCTACCAGGCTCCTCTGTCCACGGGATTTCCCAAGCAAGAATACTGGAGTGGGGTTGGGGTGCCATTTCCTCCTCCAGGGGATCTTCCCAATCCAGGCTCTACCAACTTACATTCCCACCAACAGTGTAGGAGAGTTCCCTTTTCCCCACATCCTCTCCAGCATTTAAATAAAACATTGTTAATATCATATATATGATTCTTTTTCCTTTAATATAAAGTAAATGTGTTAATGTGATTTGGGAATTTGGATTTTTTTCACTTTAGAGCTTCTTAAAAGTAAAAAGAATAGAATCACCTGGGATATACACACATGCAAAAAAAAAAAAAAAGTTGAGTCTGGCAAATCTGCTAAATAATACAGCTTCTCTGTGGTAGCTTTCTTCTTCCCCTTCTCTCAATTATCTTCTTCAATATTTCACTTTATCAAACTGCAAGAAGCTTTTAAAAGCCCTAGAGTTAAAGTTTCTTTCCCTCTTTGAGAAAAGAAATTGGTTTTTGTTTTATATTTTTTTAATTGGTCTCTCAAACTCTTGATAGCTATCTGTTTAAGAGTAGACACAAATCTTACCATCTAAAATTCTGTTTTCTTCCATGTTCAGAATTGCCAGATTCTGCTGGGATCCTTCACATCAGTGAGAATCCAGACAGAGAACAGAAGTCTTTTGAGGCAATCCACTCATCTTTCCTTCATGTAAGAAAGCAGCAATTCTACAGACCAGACCAGATAAGAACTGGGTCAAAAAAATCCAAATGCTTTGCAGGGACAGGGCAGAAATCCTACAGTATCTGACATCCTCAGGCTGCATGGAGCAGGCAACTAATTTTTGTCTTATTTTCAGGAGTAGGCATCTGGGCATGTTAGACGTCGCATCCATCCATCAGACAGTGGTTGGTGAAGCCCTTTGTCAAGTGCAGACCAGGAAGACTGCCTATGAGGAGATCAAGAGTAGACAAGACAGTGTCTTTGGCAGGTGAGTGACAGAAGGACACCAGCCAGAGATGGAGAGACCACATGCCCCTGATTCTCATATTTGCAAAACTTAGAAAGACCACATTTCTTGTAAAAATGAGATTGTGATATGCACTGCAGATAAAAATGCTCTGATTATTGGTGACAGTCAGCAAGCTCAGCCTTATGCATTTTAATCAGCTGGTTTTCCTGACACAAGCACTTTTTAAAAGATAGCAACTAGATTTCTAAAGGAAAAGGACAAAAAGAGATTGTATTTTCATGGTGATTATATTGCCTGTGAATTATATGATTGTCCCTATGTCTTCTCAACTTCCATCTAACTTGCGTCTGAATCTAAAGAGTACATCCTTCATAGCTTGTGAGAAAAGGTTACAGATTCTTTCTCTCATCCATATTAAAAAGAAAGAAAATATAAAGAGAAAGCAGTTTGGAGTAGATGGCCTAGACCATTCAGGCTACTGCTCTCTCTGCCCTGAGGGAGCCGGCTCATGGCAGTGCAGCTCCTGGTGCCACGCCAGCCTGGGGATGAAGACGGTGCCACCGGAAGAGTCTGCATGAGCCCACATAGCAAGATTCATGTAGACACCTTGAATCCACTGACCAAGCATTTCCTTAACCATCAGGCATTTGTTAAACATATACTTCCCTCTAAGACTTCACTAAAGGTAGAAAGATGAAACTCTCTCTCCACAAAGTTCATACCAAGCTATCTAGCTAGCTACCTATAATCCACCTCTATAGCTATATAGATAATCAATAGATAGATATTGATATACATAGATAGATATTGATCTATTTATTTGTCCCTACTAGATCAATCAATAAATAGATCTATGACTGCTTTTGAGTTTCAATTGACCTCTGTATATCTGCCAATATCTCTGTTGATCAATCTGTACCTGTATCTATATCTATCATCTATCTATATCTCTCTATGTACGTGTATATGTATTTATCTGTGTACCTAACTGCTTTTTATGTAAGTATGCATCTATTAGCTATCTGTAACACTGTATGTATGTGTTTGTATGTTTACCTGTATCTCCACACCTATCTATGTACCTATGTATGTATGTATATACCTATAATTAGTATTTAATGATTAACATTTAACTAAGACAACTGTCCCCTCAATCTATCATCTATTTATATCTATTTATGTGTGTGAGTGTTTCTATGTATGTGTGTGTCTATCTATCTATTGCAGGGAAGGAAAAGCTTCCTTTTACCCCTTTAGGTTCTTTGGCTGGAGAATAATTAAATTAATAGAAGACAAAATAGGATAACAAAAGAAAATCATAGAAATTTATTTTTTCACACATGGTTGGGAGAGTTCAAAAGGAAAATGAGGCCCTGAAGATGCTGTTAAACTCTAAAGCTCATCTACCTTTGGCACACAGATGATAAACTCTGAGGTTCTGATGAGACAAAGGGCTTGAGCTTGGGCAGCAAGTGGGACAGGGGCCAGGAACT
>SJYC01124911.1:0-21279 GCA_006408675.1 Madoqua kirkii | reverse complement strand
CATTTCTCATGATGTACTCTGCATATAAGTTAAATAAGCAGGGTGACAATATACAGCCTTGATGTACTCCTTTCCCTGTTTGGAGCCAGTCTGCTGTTCCATGTCCAGTCCTAACTGTTGCTTCTTGAGCTGCATTACATATTTCTCAGGAGGCCAGTCAGGTGGTCTGGTATTTCCATCTCTTGAAGTATTTTCCACAGTTTATTGTAATCGACACAGTCAAAGACTTTGGCATAGTCAATAAAGCAGAAATAGATGTTTTTCAGGAACTCTTGCTTTCTTGATGATCCAACAAATGTTCACAATTTGATTTCTGGTTGCTCTGCCTTTTCTAAAATCAGCTTGAACAACTGGAAGTTCACGGTTCACATATTGCTACAGCCTGGCTTGGAGAATTTTAAGAATTACTTTACTAGCGTGTGAGATGAATGTAATTGTGCAGTAGTTTGAGCATTCTTTGGCATTGCCTTTCTTTGGAGTTGGAATGAAAATTGATCTTTTCCAGTCCTGTGCCCACTGCCAAGTATTCCAAATTTTCTGGCATATTGGGTGCAGCATTTTCACAGCAGCATCTTTTAGGATTTGAAAGAGCTTAACTGGAATTCCATCACCTCCACTAGCAGCGTGGTGCAGCCAGCCTGTCTTCTAACAGCTTTTTATTCAACCTTTCCTGTTCAAGTCCTTGAAAAATGCCTGGGAGTTTACAAGATACTGAGATGGAAAATGTGAAGGGTGAGAGATGACTCCTGCTCCAAGCAGTCCCGATGGAGTATCAGATACGAAACCTCAGTGATTAGCTTCTTTGAGTCCATTTGTAATAGTTACCAGCATGTGTGCTTAAGTCGCTTCTGTCATGTCTGATTCTTTGCGACCCTATGGACAATAGCTTGCCAGGTTCCTCTGTCCATGGGATTCTCCAGGCAGGAATCCTGAAGTGGGTTGCCATGACCTCCTCTGAGGATCTTCCTGACTCAGGAATTTTCTGTCTCCTGCACTTCTCAGTGATTAGCTTCTTTGAGTCCATTTGTAATAGTTACCAGCATGTGTGCTTAAGTCGCTTCTGTCATGTCTGATTCTTTGCGACCCTATGGACAATAGCTTGCCAGGTTCCTCTGTCCATGGGATTCTCCAGGCAGGAATTCTGAAGTGGGTTGCCATGACCTCCTCTGAGGATCTTCCTGACTCAGGAATTTTCTGTCTCCTGCACTAACAGTCAGATTCCACCAGAGCCACCTGGGAAAGTGGAAATGAAGTGCAAGTGAAGTCGTTCAGTCGTGTCTGACTCTTTGTGACCCCATGGGCTGTAGCCCACCAGGCTCCTCTGTCCATGGGATTCTCCAGGCAAGAATACTGGAGTGGGTTGCCATTTCTTTCTCCAGGGGATTTTCCCGACTCAGGGATCGAACTTAGGTCTCCCACGCTGCAGGCAGAGGCTTTAACCTCTGAGCCACAAGGAGCTCTTTAGTAACAAAATCTCATGACAAACCTAATCTCTCTCCCTCCTTGTCACTAAGAATCATGTTGAAATATCATGCTCTTTGAAATAAATTTACTCGAAGATCAGTGAATAGCTGTTTCCTTGTGGAGACTGGCATCTGCAAGGTGATGCTCAGATTTCATGGGTGTGGCAGAGTTTTCTGAAGAGTTTTCATCAGTTTGTTCTCCCTGAGACATGTGGGACAATTTCTGTTGACCTGCATCCTCATCAAGTTTTAAGATTCTGAGACTTTTTATTTTGGCCAGTCAGGTGACTGTCTTCTTCTTGCACACTCCCCCATCATCATGACTGGTACTCCAGCATCTGCCCTGATTCACTTCTTCATTCTTCCTCCTATTAGAACCTGCTCCCCAGGATCTTTAAGTAGGACAGGATGTGAGGATGAAATCCTTAAAAAAAAAAATTTAATGATTGAGAACTGCTTTGGGTGCTATTTTCTATCATAGGTATCTAGATGGTGTCCTTCCAGTGTAGATAGAGTCAAATGCCAGACTGAGCAGTGACGAAGTTTGCTGCATCTATTTAAATTCTCATTCCACATTTTATTTTTCATATTGTATTCATTGAATTTCTCATGCTTTTTATTTTCCTCTTCATGATAACTAATGATTATTTTTCACAAACTTTTTGTTGTAGTTCTTCTAAAAACTAGTGACAAAAGAAAAAAAAGATCAATAAAAATAAAAGTATTTCTATTTCCATGCAACTCAAAAAAGTATATATTCCTTTACATCCTAAAATGGCCCTTGCAAGCATTATTTTAGCAAAGTGGTCTTACTGCAATATAAGTCTGTGCAAGTAAATGTAACCTCTAAACACTCTGTAATTTTATTGAATAACTTTTGGCCCTGGAAGTACTAAGCACACTTTAATTTCTCTGTTCCAGTTGTAAAAAGGCATTTATTCAGTTTTTGTTGTTTCTCTCATACGGTTCTGTTGGCTATATTGTTTAAAGAAATAGTTTAGGGGTTTTACCTATGTAATTAAATACTCGTGATTTCCTGTGATAAAGAACTAAATAAAATATATAATAGAAGTCATAAAGTACTATAAACAAAATTGAAAGAAAGCAGCAACTTAGAATGGAATATTTGCAATATATGACACATGATTGCATCATTGATTTATGAAGTGCTCCTGAGGCTTAATAACAGAAAACGGCTTACTATGGGGGAAAAAATGAGTAAAAAATTGAAAAGGCAATTTTAAAAAGTATAAAGAGTAGCTAACAGGAGAAACTCTGAGGCACAAAAGTAATCAAAGAAACTCAAATTAAAAAACAATGAGGATACATTTTTGAAAATCTATCTTCTTGGAAAATATTAGATAAAATAAAGCAGAATTGGCAAAAACTGAGAACCAGAAACTAACAAATACTGATGTAAAATTACAACCTTATTTGCTGAAAAGGAAGCCTAGCTTTGAACTTTTGTTCACTCCTTTTTCCTTCTGGAATTATTAAGAGGACACACTCTTTGCCCTGCTGGATATTCCCATCAGACATTCTTTCACCTCATCATTCTTTGGGAGAAGTGTGACTTCCAGTGACCCCAGGGACCTCCTTGGCAGAAACATTCAAGGTAGTCGAGTTCAACTAAGATCCCTTGGCTGTTTTTTGTATAAGAGCTTTATTGAGATGTAATTCAAATGCCATAAAATTCACCCTTTTAAAGTCTGCAGTTTAGTGGCTATTAGTATAATCACAACCACCACAGCCATCTCACTTTAGAACAATTATTACCTCCCCCAAAATGTTTGCTTTCCATAGTCATCAAATTATTCCTTAGGTGTTTGCACCAGGAAAATACCATGTCTACAGAAAAGCACCCTCAACTCATGTACTTGAGATTCCCAAAGATTTAGGGGAGTTAAAATTAGCTCTAAAATAAAAGGTTAATGAAATAAAGCAGAATAAAACAAGCCAAAATGAGAAAAAATAAGTAGATCAATAAAAAATAGTTTTAAAGCATCTTTACATATAACAGTTTCTTTTTAATTATTTTTTCAGTTCAGTTCAGTTGTTCAGTTGTGTCCGACTCTTTGCCATCCCATGGACCACAGCGCACCAGGCTGCCCTGTCCATCATCAACTCCTGGGGTCTACTCAAACTCATCTCCATTGAGTCAGTGATGCCATCCAGCCATCTCATTCTCTGTCGCCCCTTCTCTTTCTGCCTTCAATCTTTCCCAGCATCAGGGTCTTTTCAAATGTGTCCCAGCTCTTTGCATCAGGTGGCCAAAGTACTGGAGTTTCAACTTCAGCATCAGTCTTTCCATTGAACACTCAAGACTAATCTCCTTTAGGATGGACTGGTTGGATCTCCAGTCCAAGGGACTTTCAAGAGTCTTCTCCAACACCGTAGTTCAAAAGCATCAATTCTTCAGCCCTCAGTTTTCTTTATAGTCCGACTCTCACATCCATACATGACCACTAGAAAAACTATAGCTTTGACCATAGCTTTGGTAAAGTAATGTCTCTGCTTTTCAATAAGCTCCCTAGGTTGCTCATAACTTTCCTTCCAAGGAGTAAGTGTCTTTTAATTTCATGGCTGCACGCACCATCTGCAGTGATTTTGGAGCCCCCCCAAAATAGTCAGCCACTGTTTCCCCATCTATTTCCCATGAAGTGATGGGACCAGATGCATGATCTTCGTTTTCTGAATGTTGAGCTTTAAGCCAGCTTTTTCGCTCTCCTCTTTCACTTTCATCAACAGGCTTTTTCGTTCCTCTTCACTTTCTGCCATGAGGGTGGTGTCGTCTGTATATCTGAGGTTATTGATATTTCTCCCAGCAATCTTGATTCCAATGTATGCTTCATCCAGCCCAGCGTTTCTCATGATGTACTCTGCATATAAGTTAAAATAGCAGGGTGAAAATACACATCCTTAATGTACTCCTTTCCCTTTTGGAGCCAGTCTGTTTTTCCATGTCCAGTTCTAACTGCTGCTTCCTGTGATTTACAATGTTGTGTTAATTTCTGATATACAACAAAGGGAGTCCATTACATGTATACATATATCCATTCTCTTTTAGAGTCTTTTCCCACATAGGCCATTACAGAGCACTGAGTATAGTTCCCTGTGCTATAAGTAGGTCTTTATTAGTTACCTGTTATATATATATATGCACACACACACACATATATATATACAGTAGTCTGTATGTCAATCCCAATTTGTCCCTCCTCCCCTTACACCCTGGTACCACAAGTTTGTTTTTTAAATTTGCGACTCTACTTCTGTTTTGTAAATAAGTTCACTTGGGCCATCTTTTTAGATTCCATATATCAGTGATATCATATGATATTTGTCTTTCTCTATCTGGTAAGCTGATAACAAATTAACCTCCATCACATACAAAAGCTCTAACCTTTTACTTTCCCTCCTAATATTTTAAGTTTTAATATCAAAATTTATATTTTTTGTATTGTGTATCTATTAACAAATTATTATAGCTATAGCCATTTTTCATCCTTTTGTCCTTTTAACATTTATGCTACAGTTAAGTGGCTAAAACCATATTATAATATTAGTGTATTCTGAATCTGACTATTTACCAATACCTGCTGTAAATCTTCATATGTTGTTGTGTTACTAATTAATGCCCTTTCAAATCACTGTTAAGCACTGCTTTCAGCATTTCTTGTAATACAGGTCTAATAGTGATGAACTGCACAAGCTTTTGTTTGTCAGGAAAAAAAAATTAACTCACCTTCATTTTTGAAGGGCCACTTTTCTGAGTAAATTATTCTTGATCAGCAAGTTTTTTTCTGTTCAGCACTTTGAACGTACATCTCATTCTCTCCTTACTTGCATGGTTTCTCCTTTGAAATCTGTTAATTGTCTTATCAGGGCTCCCTGTATAAGAGAATTTTTTGCCGCTTTAAAATTTATTCTTGTCTTTGACTTTAGACACTTTAGTTATAATGTGTCTTGAAGAAGATTGTTTGGATTGAAATTTTGGAGTGACCTATAGCTTCATGAACTTGGATATGTAAATATCTTCTCAGGTCTTTAAATAATCTCTCTAACCCTTTCTTCTTTTCTTCTCCTTTTGGAACTTCAGTGATGTGTAGATTATTTCTTTTAATGGAATGCCTTAAATCCTGTAGACTTTCTTTGTTCCTTTTCATTTTTTTGACTCCTGTGACCTGATAATTTTCAGTGATCTGCCTTTGAGCTCATTGAATCTTTTTCTCCTGTTTGGACACATCTAATTGTTGAAGTTCTCTACTGAATTTGCAACTTATTTATTAAATTCTTCAATTCCAAGATTTTTGTTTAGTTATATGTTTTCTATCTCCTTGTAAAGTATCTCTTTTTGTTCTTGCTTTTCTGACTTCATTAAATTGTTTTTCTACATTCTCTTGTATTACTCTGTGCATCTTTAGAACAACTGTTCTGCTTTGTTATTTAGCTATTCGTGTATCTCCATTTCTTTAAGTCAGTAACTGGAATTTTCCCGTGTTTCTTTGATGGAGTCATGTTTCCCTGATTCTTCATGATCCCTATAGCCATGCACAGATGTCTTTGCATTTGAAGAGGCAGTCATCTCTTCTAGAGTTTATGGAGTGGCTGTAGTAAGAAAAGACAATCACCTGGGGGTGGAGACTTTCTGGGGCAGTCTGAGACCTGGCTCCAATGTGGGAGAGTGCTGTGGCTCTGAGTCCAGGGGGCAATGTCTCTTTGGCTCAGGTCTTTGGTGAGCACTGCGGGCTCTACAGAGGCAGCCAGACTCTTGAAGTCTTCAATGGTGCTTTCCGTTCCAGCTGCTGGGGACTGGAGCAGTGGGCAGTGGGGGCCCGGGCCTGTGGTGTGCACACACTCAGGGTCCATCTCCAATGCCCGGGTAGTGTCAGGGGTCAGCTGCAAAGATGCATGTCATGGTGGAGGCCAGAGCAAGCAGAAAGGGTTGGAGCCAACTGCAGGTTCACCAGAAGCTCTGGGGGCCCTGTCTGTCTGTGTGCACTTCTGTGGCTTCTGAGTCTTATCCAAGGCACATGGCAACAGAGACTAGTGCCAGAAATCAGGGGTGTGTGTGCAGATATGTAGCTGGAGAGGCTAAATACAGAAACACCTAGATGTACAGACCAGTGACTGCAGGTGGGGCTGAATCCAGGCCCTCATGCTGTCGTGAGGCACCTGGCTGTCAGCATGTACTCCAGTGGCCGCAGGGCTCACAGGGCACATACAGCAGCAGAGGCTAGTGATAAAGGTGAGGATGAGCCCGTGCCAGTGTTCACCTGGAGAAGCCACTGTGGGGAAGGCCAGAGGCATAGGTGATACAGGAGACAAAGCCGAATCTGGAGTCACAGATATCTGCAGGGCCTGGGTCACCAGTGTGCACATCTGTACTGCCACATCTTGCCCTGGCAAGGGCAACATTGAGCACATGTTATTGGAGGCTGGTGATGGGTGTGAAGCCAGCAGCGTGCAAGTGCATGGCTAGAGGGGCTAGCCCAAGTGTGCACACAATGGCAGGGCCCACGGCAGGGGTCTAGGCTGGTGCCATGCACTTCTGCAGTTGTGCGTGCCATACTGGCTGTGGGTCCCAGGCTCTGACAAGGGCAAGGGATACAGAGTGTGAAGGAACTCAGGTGGCTGGTGGCTGTGAACATCGTGTGGCTAAAACGGGGGAAATCTGCAGGAGTCTGCAGAGCTGTGGTAATGTCTTCAGTGGTAAATGTTGGGGTTGTCTGCAGAGCAGGTGACGTAAATATGGTCTCTCCCACTGCATCCCGAGAGTGGCAGCTCCTGCTTTTCCTCCTCTTCCTCCTCTCTGAAGGTCTCAGATTTACCAGTCTGGGTGTGGTGAAACCAAAGTGGAACCTTCACATGTTGTCACCAAAGACGGGGCTTACCTTGCTCTGCCTTTCCTGGTGAGGGGAACACTTTCTAACTGATCAGTGCCCACTTGGGACTGGGATGATTCTGAGACAATGAGCCTGCCTTCCTGATCTTTGTGTGCATAATTTCCTTCTACTGTAAAATTTTTTAAGAACCCTGGAGCTGGTTTTATTTACAGGTAGCTGTCTTTTTATTGATCTTTGTAGGAGCATGGAGACCAGCGTCTCCTACTCTGCCATCTTGGTGATGAAACCAAATCTTAAAACCAGTTTTGACTTGCTTTCCCAGTAAATATTTACTTTGGTGGAAAAGTAGCCAAATTTTCCCGATGGACATTTCTCCAGCATGATTTATGGAATGGTTTGCATTTTCACCACTGATTTAATTTGCTATTTTTCAGTTACCAGTTTTTATAGGTTCTTTTTCTGGGCCTCCATTCTGAACTATCAGTCTATTTATCACTTTTTTTGCAAAATGATCTCAGTTTTATAACTACTGTTATGATTTAAATATATTTTATTATCTTGTAAGTCATGTTCTATCATCACTTTTTTATATCAAAGTTTTCATAAGTATTTTTGTTTGTATATATGTATAGATCTGTATATATATAAGGACAGAGAAGAAAGACAAATTTTGAGAACAGGACAAGAATTTATTGGAATATTAAAGAAGAAGAAGAAATAATATTCTATGGCTCACTCTGAACTCTTCCAACAACCATTTTCTGACCTACTTCCAATCACTGCTGAGCCAAGCTGGATCAGTTATAATTCTGAAGCTGTCAAGCATCACCCTTCTGTTTTGATTTATAGCTGAGGCTCAAAGTTGTCTTTCATCTCTACCACTTCACTCTGTGCATGCAAAAAAGAAGATTGCTCCAGAGAATCGGCAACTTACCCAAGGGCAAATAAAAGCTTTGTGAAGTTTCCAGCCTCCATGCAGATCTTGCAATTATAGAATTGAATTCAAGACAGAAGATGGGTTTTTTTTTCCTTCTAAATCGTACGTAGAGATCTAGGTAATACTATGCAAATTTCTTAGGATAAAAGGCAACTTGAAAGCCAGAGGATTGGGGAAGGGCATAGCCACAGAGACTGCTGGTATTAAAGAAGAAGATTGATTGGGGCAAGGCCTCTGAAGTGTTCTAAGGACTCAAAACTAGCACGTTTTCTTTTAATGGTTTCAAATATCCAATCAACGCAGATCAAATACATTTATTTTAAATGTACTTTCAAATACTTATTATGGAAGCCTGTATTCTATTGAAAAAGCTACTAGGAAAAAAATATTCATTTTGTTTCATATGTATATGCTTAGTTGCTCAGTCACATCTGACTCTTTGCGACCTCACGGACTGTAGCCCACAAGGTTCCCCTGTCCATAGGGATTCTCCAGGCAAGAGTACTGGAGTGGGTTGCCATGCCCTCCTCCAGGGAATCTTCCCAACCCAGGGATCGAACCCAGATCTCCCACACTGCAGGTAGGAGTACACTCTAAGCCACCAGGGAAATGCTTTTTTTTTCACATTATGTTTATAATGTCCACAAACAAGAATTATAGTTCCATGTGAGACCTATGATGTAGGTGCGTGGTTAAATGTAGTTGCAACATAGATTCAGGTGTACAAAGATCCTGTTTACCTAGTCGTGTGGGAACATGGCTATCATACGGATTGACAGAATAACACTGTACCTACAGGCAAGGTAGGGTGAAATCACATAGTCTATCTGATCGTTCTGTAGGTCAGAGGAAGCTGAGTAGCTCTGAGATGGTAAGCAGCATCGGCAGAGGACCCAGGTAGAAGGCTCTGACAGCTTTGTGTTGGGTGGGCATGCAGGGGAGACCAGAGACCGAGGCTACAAATGTCCGCAGAATCCTCAGCAGGAGTCCATGGAATTGCCTTGAGTCCAGGTCCTCAGCCTCTCAGAGAGCACTGGCTGTCCCATTATTCTGAGCATCAGTATAAGCTCCTGAGGCTTTCCTAAGTAGAAATCCCTGGGCTTAACCCTCAGATTTCCAATTCAGAGAGTCTACAACAAGGCCCAAGGATATACAGTTTGAAGATCAAACTTCCCAAATACTTCTGAAATTCCCCTGTGTGGGACTGAGCCACAGTGCTGGCTGTGCTAGAGGAAAGGCCCGGCACCATGCTATCACATAGGTGTCTTCTGATTCATCATAAATTGTGGCATAGATTTAAGAAACATTAAACAATTCTCCCTTTAGAAGTTCAAATAGATGTCTTGTAAATTACTCTATTTCATTAGAATATGTGACTGTCTTTCTTGATGTTGAGTAACCTGTGCTAAACCTTTATCCCCCAAGTTAGGTGGTGAGACACCTGCTATATAGAAGTAATCAAACTTAAGGAATGGAGTGGGTGGCAAGCTTGGTGAGGCTGGTGAGGCTGTGAAATTCCAACCACAAGACCAGCTCTGGTTTCCCATCAGCTCTTCTGCCTTTGGGACCCCCCCCCTTTCTTTTATGAGTCCTTTGCTCTATGAGTCTGCGCCTTCTCCTGACTTCCACACAGTTGACTCTAGCCATTCATAGCGACTCCTTTTTCTACGTATTTCCAGGATCACACACTGTCTGATACACCGAAACGTCTCAGCCAATAGACAAGTGTCATGTGAAGACAATGGTAGCACGTAAGCAAGCGTGTAAAACTAAGTGTAAACTTCACCACCACTGTTTCAGAAAATTGAGATGCTATAATCACACAAGGAAACGTCTGCTTCTTTTCCTCTAGTGAATATCAACCTGTATTTTGGTGAGGTTTGGTTAAGGTCATACTGACTCCACACCTGCAGCCTGGGGAATCTGAGCATTACTTCTATAAAACTACTGAAGAAGGGCCTTTTCCACGCAACTTGGTTGCCTGCAAGCAAGTCCCACGGCTCTCATCCCTCTGCTGCCACAGTCTCTGCCTTTTGCGCTGGCAGACACACTCAGAGCATGACACTGAAACCCCGGCCTCCAAAAGGTTTGACATCTGAAACTTTTATTACCTTGCTGACAGGCTTCCTAGGTGGCTCAGTGGTAAAGATTCTGCCTGCCAAGGCAGGAGCCATAGGAAACACAGGTGCTATCCCTGGGTCAGGACAGTCCTCTAGAGGAGCAAATGGCAACCCACTCCAGTTTTCTTGCCAGGATTTCTGCCTTGGGATCAAGGACAGAGGAGACTGGCTGGCTACAGTCCATGGTATCTCAAAGATTTGGACACAATGGAGTGACTGAACACACCTCTCTGATACAAAATCTTCTATTTCTGTTTCTCCCAGGTCCTCATTCCTTTGACTGATGCTGGGTTTTTGTTTTTGTTTTTTGTCATTGTTATTGTTTGTTTGTTCATTTGTTTTGTTTTTTGTATTTTTTATTAATTTATTTTAATTGGAGGCTAACTACTTTATAATATTGTAGTGGTTTTGCCATACATTGACATGAATCAGCCATGGGTGTACATGTATTCCCCATCCTGAACCGTCCTCCAGCCCATCCCTCTGGGTCATCCCCGTGCACCAGCCCTGAGCACCCTGCCTCATGCATCACACCTGGACTGCCGACCTGTTTCACATACGATAATGTACATGTTTAAATGTTATTCTCTCAAATCATCCCACCCTCGCCTTCTCCCACAGAGTCCAAAAGACTGCCCATGCTTGGTTTTAATGCTGCAACAACTTGGGGGTGCAGACATGTTTTCAAGATCCTGATTTCATTTCCTTTGGATACATACTCCAACATGAGATGGCAGAATCATATGGTAGTTCTATTTTTAATTTTTTGAGGATACTTGGCATTACTTTCCATAGTGGGAAATAGTGAATTTTCCAATTTACATTCCCACCAACAGTGTAGGAGGGGCCCTCTGCATCACATCCAGCACCATCTTCATCCCCAGGCCCCAGACATGCTTGCAGGCCAGCGGAATCCTTCCAATTTCTTGGCCTTTCCCTCCAGTCCAAATTCACCTTTCAAAACTCACCTGGAACCTCAGCTTTCCCTCCCCGCTCCCCATGCCAGAGGCATCCCCGGAGCTTCCATCCAGGTGCAATTCCTTGGCTGCACCTCCACTCCTGCTTAGCTATAAGGACACTGGTCTTGCTCAGTGAAGGATCATTTTTCATCCTCTGAGAACACTGTTGACTTTGCATATCAAAGAACCATCTGATGAAGTACACTGAGATTTTATGACTAGGATAGTTTCTGATTGTGTACTGTCCACACATCATTAGTCCCATATGAGGACAGCCAGAACCATTCATTTCCAAGATGAATGGATGCTCCTACCTGGAGCACTGAAAGCTAATGCATGCATATTCATAAGGAAAACTGACAGCTCCCAAGTACTTCACTGATTTTCATTATGCTTCCAGAGTAAAAATGACCAGAAGTTAAGAAAATAAGGTCAGGCTCTAGATCACTGTCATTCCCTGAAAGAAAAACAGATCTTTGGTATCAGTATGATCTGGATTGTGGCTTAGTTTCATCTGTAAATCCAGAATATGAATATATGTAATAGTCACTGGGAAGACAAGATAATGTTTATATTATACACCGCTCTGTATACAATTCTATTATGCTCAGCACTGTATCAGGCATACAGTAGATGTTTAATTTCCTTTCTCCCAAAGCAAGTCATCTTAGCTTGTGCTTGTTTCATAAAGTCGGAGAAGTGAATTTAAGTCATTTTTTTTTTCATATATGAAGGGCTGAAGCACTGTGTTCCAGACAAATCACTGGTGAGACATATTCTCTGTGTGAGGAGACTTCGAAGCTTCACCTGAGACCATCTGTTTTAGGAGGAACCTGCCCTGGACGAATGCCACCATGGGTTCTACAAGTACCACCTGAGACCCAGTAAAACCAGAGAAAGTCACCCTCACCCATGCTCATCACATTATGGCTTCTCACTTCAGTTAAAAAATGTTCATCCACATGAAACAGTGTAGTATGTCCAGTTTCATAGTGCACCAGTGTTTCACAGTTTTATGCAACATTTGTGCTTGTTTTGAATTTGTAGTCCTCTTTCGACGAGCTTTGTTTACAAATTAAAAGGGGAATTTGGAAAGAGGACATCATATTTTTGTACTGAACATGTGCCTTTACATCTAGTTTGATTTGTTCATCTAACAAATAGGTTACCTTTTTGCAGAAATCCAGACCATCTTTAATGAAAGCCTTTAGAAGTAAATGTCCAGTCCCTGTCTTTCAGTTTTATTCAACAGTCCCTACTTGCAGTCAAGTTTAAGACAGTCCATTGACCTCTTGGTCCCCCAGCATTCACTTCAGGGCCCATGCTGAACACAAGGAGCATTTGGGAGACTAGGACAAACTTGGGTGCCAGTCCCAAGGCCCTGACAACAGTGTCCATGGGTCACAACATCCATTTGTCCACAGTACTATTGTTTTGTCCTTTGTACTCCCCTTGTGTTAATGAGAAGTACTTCAGCTAAGTGGGCCATAAACAGCCAATTACTAAACAAGCATTTAAAGACCAGTTTCAGCTTTGTTATTTTCTCTAACATAAGGTGTCTAGCTAAAGGTCTGAGACCCAGGTTCGATCCCTGGGTCAAGAAGATCCCCTGGAGAATGAAATGGCAATCCACTCCAGTAGATCCAAGCAAAACCCCTGCATTACCAGGGCATTCCCTGTTCAGCATTTGTGCACTTTGCTGTTGGCTGGAGTGACACATAAAAGATGACTATAAAATACCTCTTCTTAAAGCTAACTGACAGTAAGGAAGCCCTGGATAATAATCCTCATAGCCCTGGATTGACTGATTTTACAAAGTACCTTGTTTTCCTTTGTCTCTTTATACATGAATTTGCTAAGGTGATCAGACTAAACTGGTGGACCTGGGGCAGCTTTAACCCCATGGTTATGCACTTACTTTCCTTAATAGGTGGTGTCTCTTCTATAAGGTCCTCTGTTCATCCTGATGGAAGATCCCTGACCTCCCACAGCTCAGACCCTGCCCGCTGCTGTCAATAGGATTTGGATCAGTGTCCTTGCAGGCAATTTGAACCTGGACACTGGCCACAGCTGTTGGTCACAAGGCCCTGGAGGTAAGCTCTTGATGCCATTTTACACCAAGTCACCATTGCCTATGCCTCTCTCAGAGGGAGCCACAAAGAACTGGACCCAGAAGTCAGACAGTTGTGGCTGCAGGCCTGGATCTTTGGAACAAAACAGTCTGTCTCTCCTTCTTGCCCTTCTGCTTTGCACTGTTACTGTCAGGAATCTGCATTTGCTAAGAGAGACAGATCTCACTTTCAGTTATATCAATTGGAACTGAAATTTCTCCACTATGAATTTGTGGACTTAATAAATATATTTACATAAATGTTAGTCAAGAAAGCCTTAAGAGCATTCAAGGTATCACATTAATTTGTTGTTGTTTAGTTGCTCAGCTGTGTCAGACTCTGCAACCACATGAACTGCAGCACGCCAGGCTTCCGTGTCCTTCGCCATCTCCTGGAGTTTGCTTAAATGTATGTCCATTGAGTCAGTGATGCCATCCAACCATCTCATCCTCTGTCGTCCCCTTATCCTCCTGCCCTGAGTCTTTCCCAACATCAGGGTCTTTTCCAATGAGTCAGCTCTTCCCATCAGGTGGCCAAAGTGTTGGAGCTTCAGCTTCAGCATCAGTCCTTCCAATGAATATTCAGGGTTGATTTCCTTTAGGATTGACTGGTTTGATCTCCTTGCAGTCCAAGGGACTCTCAAGAGTATTCTTCAGCATCACATTAATAAAGCATTTTTACCTAAAAATTATATAAAATTATCACACAAAGATATTATTTTTGTTTCTTATAATTTATAAATGCATGTTAGATTTTTATATCATTAGTTTCTCTATTATGTTACATGAGAATAAAATACAATTAAAAGGAAAAGACTTATATTTGAGTATTTTTATGTGAAGATTTTCCCTCTTTTATACAAGTCTCCTTTTTCCTTTTGCACTGGGTCCCAAGAATTATGCAGGCAGCACTGGCAGTGCACCTAGCTCATATTAAATTGATAAACATTTTCAGAGGCAGTAGTCATAGGCTTGGCTATTAGGGAAAAATGGAAAACAAAATCAGCAGCGTACCCTTATGAGTTATATGTATTAGCTCTGTGGTTTTTAAAGGTACAGTTTTCTAATTAGCTGAAAAATGTTAGACTTTACAGTAATATAAATGTTTTTCTGAATCCAAGTGACAGTATTTTTATTACAATTAGTCCTCACAAATGCAAAAAAAAAAAAAACCCAGAAATGTATTTGGAAGAGGTGCATATCACAGCCAACCTTGTTAGGCTATTACGTTCTATTAGACCAGAAAATGTACTGGTGATGCCAAACTCAGTGTCAGAGAAAGCGGGATGTTGTCTTGAACACTGTGACCCTACTCAATTTATCATGACTTTTCTAGCAGCTTTCACATTAATTATTTTTTAATTTTACTTTTCACCTCTCAGTTCAGTTCAGATCAGTCGCTCAGTCGTGTCCGACTCTTTGCCACCCCATGAATCACAGCACGCCAGGCCTCCCTGTCCATCACCATCTCCCAGAGTTCACTCAGACTCACGTCCATCGAGTCCATGATGCCATCCAGCCATCTCATCCTCTCTCGTCCCCTTCTCCTCCTGTCCCCAATCCCTCCCAGCATCAGAGTCTTTTCCAGTGAGTCAACTTTTCACATGAGATGACCAAAGTACTGGAGTTTCAGCTTTAGCATCATTCCTTCCAAAGAAATCCCAGGGCTGATCTCCTTCAGAATGGACTGGTTGGATCTCCTTGCAGTCCAAGGGACTCTCAAGAGTCTTCTCCAACACCACAGCTCAAAAGCACCAATTCTTCGGCACTCAGCCTTCTTCACAGTCCAACTCTCACATCCATACATGACCACTGGAAAAACCATAGCCTTGACTGGATAGACCTTAGTTGGCAAAGTAATGTCTCTGCTTTTGAATATGCTATCTAGGTTGGTCATAACTTTTCTTCCAAGGAGTAAATGTCTTTTAATTTTATGGCTACAGTCACCATCTGCAGTGATTTTGGAGCCCAAAAAATAAAGTCTGACACTGTTTCCCCATCTATTTCCCATGACCGGATGCTATGATCTTCATTTTCTGAATGTTGAGCTTTCACCTCTATATAACTTAAATTAAAGCTGGCATGACAGTGTTTTCTCAGTGTCTCCTAATAGCAAGAAATACTCAAAAACAGAGTGTAGGAAGAAAAGGGGATTTCAGGAAAGAAATAAGAATGGGCTCAATTCAGTTTTGAGCCCAGGCTCTGTTAAGTTTTGACCATGCTGTAGACATTTAACAGATCACTCTTTAAACCCTCTGGCTGGCCCTATGGACTGGCTCCAGCAGAAATATCAGTCAAGGTGGGAACTAGCTTCGAAAGCAAAGGAAAATTTTCTCCATGCCCAACACCCTCCACAGAAAATAAAGAATGAAGGTGTCAGGTGCGAAAGAGATTCAACAATGGAAAACAAAGAACCTGTTTAAGAAGAATCGAGCTCTGTGGTCCCTCACTAGAAAGGCAGCCCTAAACACTCCTTGTTCAAAGAAATCTGTTCCTTGGTTATGGGAATAAAAAAGTACCAGGCAGGGGTCATTGTTTTATAGCATACAACTACCCTAAACTGGCCAAAGCAATGAAAGGGAGATTTGGGGAGGAAGTGCTGAGTAAATTTTAAAGATGTTTTTTACTTGATTCAACAATTCCTGAATCAGGAGGCATCCATATCAGCAGACAGAAAGGGAATTCAAAATGCTGTACAAGGCAAGAGATTTTATAAGCAGAAGGGAGCAGGAACAAGGAAGTCATTCCATACAAAAGACCGTGTTGGTTAATGCCAGGTTAATCTCCTTTAGAGCATGACAGGGTCTCTCAGGCAGACCGCCTGAGAAGTGTGAGCAGGTGATTCCTGACTGACTGGTTTATGATTTCATCACTGTAAGTCTCAGCTTAATAACTTGGGCCATAGCATAAAGCAACTTCATTTGGGGCCAGCTGTCTTATTTTCAACAGAAGGAAATTGGAGTATCTCTGGACCTTAGGGCAAAAAACCTCATGAGAGGCAAGCGCTGATAACTGGAAGGGAACGACCTCAAGATAGAGAGTAGATAATCATCTCCATGTTCTCTATGTAACGCCACATGCCTGTTCATTGGTGTTTGTTCTAGGGGGTGATTAGCTGTTTTTCTCTTCTGAAGAAACCAGAATTTCTCGACTTTCTCTGTTCGCCTTACAGCTATCTCCAGTATGACTGCCAAGATCAAACTGTACATGAACACTTCACATGGGTCCAGCAGAGGGTCGGGGGATCTGATTGGCCCAAGCTGGACTACGCGCCCAAACTATTTCTAATGTCTGCAAACAGGAAGGATTCGAGGCTCTAAAGGTTCTAGAGTGTTGACTGGGCAGCAACCTCCCAAAGCAGAACCAACGTGTACCCCTCAGTAAGAATCAAATATAGGGACTTCCCTTTTGACTCAATGGCTAAGACTCTGCACTCTCAGTGCAGGAAGCCTTAGTTCAGTCCCTGGTCAGGGAATTAGATCCCATACGCTGCAATGCAATGCAGCCAAATAAATAAATACAGTAAATATTTTTTTTAAAAATTATATGTAGAGCAGGAGGGAACACTTAGTAAATTATTTCAGAATCAACTAAGAAATAATAATGAAATGCAGAGAAAATAAACCTTTGTGATGTATACCTTCAAAAATAGTGTTTCCCACCAGAGATGAATATTTCAACAGAAACCAGACAAACGAAACACATGCATTTGCTAGAGAGACAATTGAAGGGAGGCAAACTTTAGACAGTGGTGGAAAAGAGAGTTTGAAGGTCTCTAACCAATCAAAATGTTTATGATATCCAAGAAATCTGAATTTTTTAAGGCCAAGTGTAAATTTTTGCCCGTTTCTCTTTTTTTTCTCTCTCTTCCCACTTTTCCTAACCTAATTATCATATATGAACTTACTTCTAACAACTTCATGGGGTCTTCCTAACCTAGGAATTTAGTTGTGCCTCTTGACACCTGCAAGCTGTAAATGCTAAGGAACAATTTGACCAAACAGGAAAGTCCAGAAGATGCTGAATGACTTCAGGGACAATTCATTGGCTCTGTTCTCTGTCCTTCTTTTATCATTCAGAACTTAAGGACACAGCTGTCAGCATCAGAGAGGGAGCCTGTTCCATTTACTAGGGGAGCATCTCTGCATCTCTGCCTTAGGGAAACACCAAACAGGGAGAAAACCTCTTCTTTGCTGTTTAATCATGTGTGACCTTCTAGGACATGCTGTTTAGTTTTTTCTCACCTTTTCTCTAGAAAACCGTGTGCGTGTGTGTGTGTGTGTGTGTGTGTGTGTGTGTGTGTGTTAGTTGCTCAGTTGTGTCCAGCTCTTTGCAACCCTATGGACTGTAGCTCCTCTGTCCATGGAATTTTCCAGGCAAGGACACTAGATTGGGTTGCCATTTCCTTCTCCAAGGGATCTTCCCAATCCAGGGATCAAATCTAGGTTTGATTGCATTACAGGCAGATTCTTACTTTACCATCTCAGTCACCAGAGAAACCCACGTAGAAGAGGCAAAAGACACGTCTTCTATTTAACTGCAATATGTTCCAATTTTATAAAGTTGCTAAGTTTGAGGTATTAGGAGAGCTCAAGAAAGGGTGGTATTTTAACACTGACTTGTCTCCTAGCAGGAATGACATTCAGCACCAAAGGGGTACAAAACTCCAAAAGCATTCTAAATGGGGTTTCAAGAAGACTGTCACTTGGCAATAAGGTCACACTCAAAGTAGCACCTATTCAGCTAAACTTATCAGAGATGAGAGAAGTGTAGGATCAGGTGCTGCTATGACAAGAACATCATGACCTATCCATCCCCTTTTGGTGGCTGTCAATACAACATTATCCTTCAGGATCCAGTTTAGTGAAGCAAAGGCAATAGTAGAAAAGCCTTTGAAAAGACTCTTGTTCATAAAAACACATGTCCATCACATCTGCCTCAGCAGCCAGCATCTCCACAATAGCTAATGTCACTCAAGAGGCTTCTTGAATTGATCTTTCCTCAGGGGACCCGAGAAGGAAAATGCTCTGCAGTTCAGGTGCACTGATGGGACATAAGATGGAAACAAAGCTGAAGCACAAACAAGATTAAAAGTAGATGCTAGGCACATGGCTTGGTGAATAGCTTGTGCTTAAAAAAAACGTATCAGTGTGCCCTGTTCTGATTCTATGGAAAGATCTTCACCTGAGGATTCACAACACTGCAGTGAAGGTTTGGAAGAAAGAAACCACAGGACTTCCATTTCCCAAGCCTGGCATAAGAGGAAACGGTACACACGGAGTTTGACATCACTTAGGATGCATTGGCTATGAGACACAGAAAGAGCACTTGGATAAAATGATATTTTTCTCCCAGAACAAGAAATCTGTGAGCAGGCTGTGTTCTGTATTGGCACTGGGGTGATTTGGGGGTATTTATGTTGTCAAATCTTGCTGTGGCTCCTGAGTTCACATCCACAATCAGGTGCAGACTCAGAGGACCAGGAATAGGGCAGGGCAGAAGAAACCTTGCTGGGACTTCTCTTCTATTAAAGAGAAACTCTATTTAGAGAGTTTCCACAAGGAGGAATTCTTCCAGCATCATTTCTGCCCCATCTTTCCCACAGCCCTGGGAGGTTGGGGCCTGGCTTTGTGAGCCTCTGTGGAGGAAGACAGCCACAGGAGAAGAGGGTAAGGACAGAGGTGTCAACCACATGTAGTTAGTATAGACTACAGATGTACATTTCAACTCAATATACAAGTTTCTAGGACTCATGGGAAATTGCAGAATGTCTGATAAACTTCTGCATCACTGGTGTTCACAGAAACCTCCTCCTCTGGGGCAGGTCCTGAATCATGCACTAAGAATATGAAATAAGGTAGGTGAGTGTGTGTCCTGGAGTAGAGTTTATGGTCTAATCAAAGTCCAGGACACCAATGGCTCTGAGAACCTGTCAACTAAGCTCTCAGCTGGTGGTGCTCTACCTCCCCTCACTCAGCCACGCAGCCAGAAGGAGAACCTCTGGGAGAGGCCCCTTGTAGGACGTTGTCATCCGCAGAGGGAGCTTACTTCTCCCTCTCCCACTGCCCATGTGTAACTCCTTACAATCCCTCTCCTGTGCAACCAGCAGTCCTAAATGTCTCTTGCATGCATCCTCAGTCATGTCTGACTCTGTGATCCTATGGACTGTAGCCCACCAGGCTCCTCTATTCATGAGATTTTCCAGGCAAGTATATTGGAATGGGTTCCCATTCCCTTCTCCAGGGGATTGTCCCAACCTAGGGATCAAACCCACGTCTCCAGTATCTTCTGCATTGGCAAGCAGATTCTTTACCACTGACCATCCAGGAAGCTCCAAATACCCCTCTGTCTTTCCCTATTCAACCTCAGTTCCTCCTCCACGGCTGGGCTGAAATGTCATTTCTAAAGAATCAGAGAAGTTGGCTGCAAACCACCTGATGTATATGAACTGACCATTTATCCCTGGCTTGGTTCTTGCTGAAGGTGAAATCAATGTGAAGGATTGACTGGGGTGGAGTGCTGGTGCATGAAGGGCATATCCAGAGTTTCACTGGTTAAAGACAAGATCTAAAAGAGAGAAAATAGGGCTTCAGTTGAGCATATCTGAATTTACATATTGTCTTAAAACTTAATGAGAAAAACAAGAGAAAAGTGGTTGTCTACAGTAGAAAAGTGATTTTATGAAAATATACCCACATATCCCAGCATTTTACATGGAAGAGATGATTATCAGAGACAAGTATCAAGATAGGTAATAGATACATACACACATAAATACATACAAGCACACACACATATATAGATATGGATATCTAGATGATAAATAGATGGTGATGGAAAGATGATAGAGGCAGAGATGGACTTCCCTGGTGCTCAGAGTAAAGAATCTGTCTGTAATGCAGGAGACCCAGGTTCAATCCCTGGATGGGGAAGATCCCCTGGATATAGGGCATGGCAGCCCACTCTAGTACCCTTGCCTAGAGAATCCCATGGAAGAAGAGCATGGTGGGCTGCAGTCCATAGGGTCCCACAGAGTCAGACAGGATGAAGCAACTAAGTGGCAGCAACTGCAGAGACAGAGATACAGAAAGACAAAGATAGGCAAGTAGATAGATGGAGAGGATAGGTAATAAATAGATGATATATAGATAGATACGGAGAAAGAGATAGAGACATTTGAGGGCAATTCAGTGAAGAAATGTGGCAAGCATAGAGCATGTAAACTAAATCCAGATCCTGTAGAAGGTAAAAATCCAAGTGCACTGGCTTAGTGCTGACTACACCAGCAGAGAAGACACCACGAAAGCCTCCTCATCCACCCAGCCAAACAGAGCTTCAAAGCGTGTCCACAAAGACAGGGTTGGCGGGAACACAGGACATTTCATTTCCCCCTTTGCTGTATTTAGTGACTATTACATCTCACTGCCTATTGATTAAGTTCCTACATGCATAGTTTTGGGATAAGAGTTTTGGTGAGAAGTTAAGCAGATCCCACGATGAAGGTCAGGAACGGTGGCGGTAAGGAGATATCCCTCATCCAAGGTAAGGAGCAGTGGCTGTGCTTTGCTGGAACAGCCTTGAAGGGATACCCCACGCCCAAGGTAAGAAAAACCCAAGTAAGATGGTAGGTGTTGTAAGAGAGCTTCAGAGGGCAGATGCACTAAAACCATACTCACAGAAAACTAGTCAATCTAATCACTCAAGGACGACAGCCTTGTCTAACTCAGTGAAACTAAGCCATGCCTGTGGGGCAACCTACAACAGGTGGGTCATGGTAGAGAGGTCTGACAGAATGTGGTCCACTGGAGAAGGGAATGACAAACCACTTCAGTATTCTTGCCTTG
>SJYC01124910.1:0-25482 GCA_006408675.1 Madoqua kirkii | reverse complement strand
TGACTCATTGGAAAAGACTCTGATGCTGGGAGGGATTGGGGGCAGGAGGAGAAGGGGATGACAGAGGATGAGATGGCTGAATGGCATCACAGACTCGATGAACCTGAGTCTGAGTGAACTCTGGGAGATCGTGATGGACAGAGAGGCCTGGGGTGCTGAGACTCATGGGGTCACCAAGAGTTGGACAGGACTGAGAGACTGAACTGAACTGAACTGACTGAACTGCCCTTACCCACAACTGTAGCCTTTGCCAAAGCATCAAGAAAAATTTGCCTGCAAAGACAAACTTCACTGTAACACTTCCACCTAAGAAATGTGTACTTAAATAAGCTGAGCAAATAACAGCTTCGTTGAAAATGATTGTCATTTCCTACAATAACAAAGGCATACCACAATGTTTTTTTTAACATTTTTCTGATTTTAAAAACAGTACATGATTTTGGTAGAATGTTTGGTATGGAGATAGTAATATCCAAAATGGAATATGACAACCACGCCATGCTCAAAACTATGGTCGTGTATATTTACTTTTTGCTTGACTGTGATACATGAATATTACCTGTATCATCATTTTTTTAAAAAAACAGCTGCAAAGATTTTCTCTGTATGCTGCTGGGCTGCTGTGTCGTTTCAGTCATGTGTGACTCTGTGCAACCCCATAGATGGCAGCCCATCAGGCTCCCCTGTCCCTGGGATTCTCCAGGCAAGAACACTGGAGTGGGTTGCCATTTCTCTGTATAGATGTGCCATATTTTAGTTAACCTTTCCACAACTTTTGAACATTTGTAATCTTTGCATTTTCTTTTTGTGTATGTGGTTTATTTCTCCACAAGAAATTCCAAGGAGTGAAATTTATGATCAAGAGCATGAATATTTCTACTATGTTTAAGAAATACTGAAATTTACCTGCACAGAACATTTATCTATTTGACTATATTTGTCAAAAGTGGGTATTATTGCTTTCTAAAACAACCAAATTGAGTGCTTCGTTTACAATGTTAATTATTTGAATACAAGTAAGTCTAGGTTTCTGTATGTTTATTAATCACTTACATTTTTAATTTTTATTTTATATTAAAGTTGATTCGCAATGTTCTGTTACTTCCAGGTGTACTGCACAATGATTCAGTTATATGTATACATTGTATATATGCTCATTATACATATATTCATTTATATACAGATGTATACCCATTCTTTTTTGGATTTGTGTCCCTTATAGGTTGTTACAGAATATTGAAGAGCAGAGTTCCCTGAATCATTTTTTTCTTTTTTATTTTATGTGTTACCTTTAGATATCCAGGGCTTCCCTGGTGGCTCAAACAGTAAAGAATCAGCTTGCAATGCAGGAGACCTGGGTTCGATCCCTAGGTTGGGAAGATCCCCTAGAAAGGAAATTATTACCCACTCCAGTATTCTGGCCTGGGGAATTCCATGGACAGAGGAGCTTGGCAGGTTACACTCCATGGGGTCACAAAGAGTTGGACACAACTGAGCATCCAACATCTTGTATACCTTTGATAGTCACCAAGGATGGGTGAGTAGAGGTCTGGCAGTCAGGCTGTGAACAGAGGAGGAGGGACCACTGACACTGGTTCGTGGAAGTCTTACCGCAAATCTCAGGAGTTGTTGAGATGTAACTTCCTCACACCTCCTTATTTCCCATTACAAGGGATTTCTGAATACGCATCTCATCAGACCTTCATGAGCACAGGCAGGGTCCAAGACACAGTGAGGCTGTTTGAGGGCGTCCACATGGAGGACTGTATGGAGGCTCCCAGGGGACTGGGCAGCCCCTGGCAAGAGCATAGGGCGTCAGGCAGTCTCCATGGCTTTGTTTTACCAGGATCTGCCATGGTGTTTTGCTGCATAAGGAGAATGATCTTGTTCAACTAACAAGAATAATATGACCTTACAGAAAGTGAAATAAAAAGAAATAAACTACTTTCAGATATACATCTGGCTTCTCTCAAACTGAGTGCCAGAGGACACAGGGGTTCTTTCTTCTCTCAGCTCTTCACTCTGCTGCCCAAATGTGACATTCACATAACCATGCAGCGTGGTTCTTGTATCATGGTGAATGCTTGTCTGGAGGGCCCTCAAGTCTGAAAGCGAGACAGTTTACCACCTCAGGCCTCAACCACGGAAGTCAGTGCATCTTCCCAACAGACTTCCCAGAACCAACTTGTCTCTGAGGACCATCGAAGGGCTTCCCAGGATGCGCTCCATTGCGGTGTGAAGGCGGTACAGTCCGAAAAAAGGGAGATGAGCAGAGGAGAAGCTTCCAGGTTTGCAGTCAGTGCATCATGACTGGTAGGAAGTGGGCCTGGACTGCAAGAGGCCTTGTTCTATCACTGCTTTCTTTTTGGTTATTAACTCCACCTGCACATGCATACAGAATCTCAGAGCAAAGGGCTGAAGTTACGTGCAATGGGTATTCCTCCCACCGACCAGTGTTCACCCAGTGGCTTGTCTCCATCTGCTCATTTTCCCAGTGCTGGAGTAGATGCAAGACATGCCTTGGCCAACAAAATGAAAGCAGAGGTGATGTCCCTCTCTTCTGCAGGGAAGCGTTTAATTTCTGGGATAGGAAAACCTTGTTTTGGGCATGCTTTGCTTTGTTATGTTTTGCAATTTTTTTTTTTTTTGACAAATTGAAAGTTTGTGGCAACCCTGCATCAAGCAAGTCTGAGGCCACCGCTTTCCCAACAGTGTTTGCTACTTTGTCTCTCTGTGTCATGTTTATAAGTATTAAATTTAAATAAATAAATAAATAAATAAAGCAGGTTGAAAAAAGAAATTAAAAAAAATTCAAGTCAGAATATTTCAACAAAATATAGTAATTTGGAGAGAGGGGGAAAAAAAAAAGAAACCTCTGAAGTTTTTAATTCTAATTTTGCAGTTACAGAAAACAAGTAAGTCCATCTGGCCCTCATGTACAATTCCTGGAAGCATGGACACCTCAGGACCCATGCTCCAGTCCCAAATTTCAGACAAAAAGAAGATATATTATGAACTCAAATTTTCACCCATTTATATATAAACCACTTAGGAACATATAGCTCCTCCTTTGTTGTTGTTCAGTCATCAGTTGTGTCTGACTCTTCATGAACCCACTGACTGCAGCACACCAGGTTTCCCTGCCCATCACCATCTCCAGAGCCTGCTCAAACTTGTCCATTTAGTTAGTGATGCCATCTAACCATCTCAATCTCTGACACCCCTTTCTCCTCCTGACTTCAGTCATTCCTAGCATCAGGGTCTTTTCAAATAAGTTGGTTCTTCACATCGGGTGGCCAAAAAACTGGAGCTTCAGCCTCAGCAACAATCCTTCCAATGAATATTCACAGTTGATTTCCTTTAGGATTGACTGGTTTGAACTCCTTGCAGTCCAAGGGACTCTCAGGAGTCTTTTCCAACACTATAGTTCAAAAGCATCAATTTTTCAGTGCTCAGCTTTCTTTACTGTCGAACTCTCACATCTGTACATAACTACTGGAAAAACCATAGCTTTGACTATACAGACCTTTGTTGGCAAAGTAATGTTTCTGATTTTAATATGCTATGTAGGTTCATCAAAAATTTTCTTCCAAGGAGCAAGTGTCTTCTAATTTTCTGGCTGCACTCACCATCTGAAGTGATTTAAAACCCAAGACAATAAAGCCTGTCACTGTTTCTACTGCCTTTCCATCTACTTGCCATGAACTGATGGCCACAGATGCCATGATTTTAGTTTTATGAATGTTGAGTTTAAGCCAGCTTTTTCATTCTCCTCTTTCACATTCATCAAGAGTCTCTTTAGTTCTTTGTTTTCTGCAATAAGGGCAGTGTGATCTCCATATCTGAGGTTGTTACTATTTCAATTTCTCTTTTATATAAATGTATTTAAGTTCAGTTCAGTCAATCAGTCCTGTCTGACTCTTTGCGACCCCATGAATCGCAGCACACCAGGCCTCCCTGTCTATCACCAACTCCTGGAGTTCACTCAGACTCCTGTCCATCGAGTCAGTGATGCCATCCAGCCATCTCATCCTCAGTCATCCCCTTCTGCTCCTGCCCTCCCATCCCTCCCAGCATTGAAGTCTTCTCCAATGACTCAACTCTTCTCATGAGGTGGCCAAAGTACTAGAGTTTCAGCTTTAGCATCATTACTTCCAAAGAAATCTCAGGGTTGACCTCCTTCAGAATGGACTGGTTGGATCTCCTTGCAGTCCAAGGGATTCTCAAGAGTCTTCTCCAACACCACAGTTCAAAAGCATCAATTCTTCAGTGCTCAGCTTTCTTCACAGTCCAACTCTTATATCCATGCATGACTACTTGAAAAACCATAGCCTTGACTAGACGGACCTTAGTCAGCAAAGTAATGTCTCTGCTTTTGAATATGCTATCTAGGTTGGTCATAACTTTCCTTCCAAGGAGTAAGCATCTTCTAATTTCATGGCTGCAGTCACCATCTGCAGTGATTTTGGAGCCCCCCAAAATAAAGTCTGACACTGTTTCCACTGCTTCTCCAGCTATTTCCCATGGAGTGATGGGACCAGATGCCATGATCTTCATTTTCTGAATGTTGAGCTTTAAGCCAATTTTTTCACCCTCCTCTTTTCTTTCATCAAGAGGCTTTTTAGTTCCTCTTCACTTTCTGCCATAAGAGTGGTGTCATCTGCATATCTGAGGTTACTGATATTTCTCCCGGCAGTCTTGATTCCAGCTTGTGTTTCTTCCAGTCCAGTGTTCCTCATGATGTACTCTGAATATAAGTTAAATATACAGGGTGACAATATACAGCCATGATGTACTCCTTTTCCTATCTGGATCCAGTCTGTTGTTCCATGACCAGTTCTAAGTGTTGCTTCTTGGCCTGCTCTTGTGTTTCTTCCAGTCCAGCGTTTCTCATGATGTACTCTGCGTGTAAGTTAAATATAAGACCTTGAATTTAACCGAAAAATCTGCTCCATCTGGCAGATGTCCTCCCATCTCTCTCCCTCTCCTCAAGCATCCTTGTTCCCTGAGACACAACAATATTGAAATTAGGTCAGTCAGTTACCCTAAAATGGTCTTTAATTGTTAAGTGAGAGTAAAAGTCTCTTACTTTAACTATAAAACTAGCCATCTGTGTCTTCTCTGGAGAAATATCTGTTTATGTCTTTTGCCCACGTTTTGATTTGGTTGTTTGTTTTTCTGGTATTGAGCTACATGAGCTTCTTAAAAATTCTTTGTCAGTTGTTTTGTTTGCTATTGTTTTTTCCCATTCTGAGTGCTATCTTTTCACCTTGTTTATAGTTTTCTTTATTGTGTAAAAGCTTTTAAGTTTAATTAGTTCCCATTGTTTCTTTTTGTTTTTATTTCTGATACTTTGGGAGGTACATCATAAGAGATCTTGCTATGATTTATGTTGGAGAGTGTTCTAAGTTTTCCTCCAAGAGTTTTATAGTTTCTGGCCTTACATTTAGATCTTTAATCCATTTTGAGTTTATTTTTGTGCATGATGTTAGAAAATGTTCTTGTTTCATTCTTTTATATGTAGTTGACCAGTTTCCCCGCACTGCTTGTTGCAGAGACTGTATAAATCTGGAGCCTATTATACAGAGGGAAGCAAATCATAGAGAGAAAGACAAATCCTGTATATTAATGCAAATATATGGAGTTTAGAAAGACAGTAACAATGATCCTACATGAAGGGAAGCAAAGGAGACACAGATGAAAGGGACAGACTTTTGATCTCAGTGGGAGAAGGCAAGGGCGGGGTGATTTGAGAGAATAGTATTGAAACATGTACATTACCATATGTAAAATAGATGGGGCACCCAAAGCCAGTGGTCTGGGACAGCCCAGAGGGATGGGGAGGGAGGTGGGATGGCAGTTCAGGATGGGGAACAACTGTATACCTATGGATAGTTAATGTTAATGTATGGCAAAAAACCATTACAATATTGTAAAGTAATTATCCTCCAACTAAAATAAAATTTTAAAAAGGAAGTCAAATAAATAATTCAAACTGATTAAGCTTAGTGAGAAAGTCATGGAGAATGTGGAGTCAGGCTGAGAACTAGGCCTCAGTTGGCTAAGCTGAGAATGCAAAGGAGAAGATCTTACAGGAAATTAAAGAAGTCACTTCACTGAACATATGAATGACAAGAAAGTGAAACAGCCTTGTTGCTGATATGGAGAGAGTGTTAGTGGTCTGGTTGTTGTTAGTCACTAAGTCATGTCCTGGGTGTTCTTTGGAAAGAATGATGCTAAAGCTGAAACTCCAGTACTTTGGCCACCTCATGTGAAGAGTTGACTCATTGGAAAAGACTCTGATGCTGAGAGGGATTGGGGAAGGGAGGAGATGGGGTCAACAGAGGATGAGATGGCTGGATGACATCACTGACTCGATGGACATGAGTTTGAGTGAACTCCGGGAGTTGGTGATGGACAGGGTGGCCTGGTGTGCTGCAGTTCATGGGGTTGCAGAATCAGACACAACTGAGCGACTCAACTGAACTGAACTGAACCGAAGTGATGTCCAACTCTTTACGACCCCATGGACTGCAGCATGCCAGACTTCCCTCTCCTCTACTATCTCCCAAAGTTTGCTCAAATTCATGTTCAATGAGTATAGTGGTCTGTGTAGAAGATCAAATCAGCCACAACATTCCCCTAAGCCTAAGCCTAGTCTAGAGCAAAGCCTCAACTCTCTTCAGTTCTACGAAGGCTGAGAGAGGTGAGGAAGCTGCAGAAGAGAAGCTGGGAGATATCAGCACTTGTTTCATAAAATTTAAGGAAAGAATCCATCTCCATAACATCAAAGTGTAAGGAGAAGCAGCAAGTGCTGCTGTGGAGCCTGTAGCAAGTTACCCAGAAGATGTAGCTCAGATCACTCATGAACGTGGCTATACTGTACAACAGATTTTCAGTGGAGATGAAACAGCCTAAATTGGAAGAAGATGCCATGTGACACTTTCATAGATAGAGATGAGAAGTCAGTGCTTGGCTTGGAAACTTCAAAGGACAGGTTAACTCTTGTTAGGGGCTAATGCAGTTGGTGACATTAAATTGAAGCCAAAGCTCATTCACCATTTCAAAAATCCTAGAGTCCTTAAGAATTAAGTCAAATCTGCTCTGCATGTACCCTCCATGCATGGAACAAAGCCTAGATGATGGCATATATGTTTATAACATGATTTCCTATATATTTTAAGCCTGCTGTTGTGACCCGCCTCTCAAAAAACATACTCCTTTCAAAATAATACTGCTATGGACATTGAACCTAACCTCTCAAGAGCTCTGATGTAGATGAACAGTAAAATTAATATTTATATACATGCCAGCTAGCACATCTATTCAGCAGTCCACAGATCAAACAGTAATTTTGACCATCAACTCTTGTTATTTAAGAAATTCATTCATAAAAGCATAGCGCCATAGTTAGTGATCTCTCTGGTGGTTCTGGAAAAAGTCAACAGAAAACCTTCTGGAAAGGATTCATCATTTTGTATGCCATAAAGAACATTTGTGACTCATGGGAAGAGGTCAAAAGAGCATAAGTAATAGCAGTTTGGAAGAGGAGTTTATTCTAACTGTCCTGGATGACAGTGAGGGGTTTAAGGCTTCAGTGAAGGAAGGAGCTGCAGATGTGTTAGCATTAACAAGAGGACTAGAATTAGGCGTGGAACCTGAAAACATGAGTGAATTGCTGCCATCTCAGGATAAAAGTTGAAGGATGAGCAGTTGCTTCTTATGGATGGGCAAAGAAAGCGGTTCCTTGAAATGAATTCTACCCCTAGAAAAGAAGTTGTGAAGATAGGTGAAATGACAACAAAACATTTAAGATATTGCATAAACTTGTTGATAAAGTAGTGGCAGGATCCAAAAGGATTGGCTCCAATTTTTTTTTTAATTTTTACTTTTACTTTATTTTACTTTACAATACTGTATTGGTTTTGCCATACATTAACATGAAACTGCCACAGGTGTACATGAGTTCCCAATCCTGAGCCCACCTCCCACATCCCTCCCCATATCATCTCTCTGGATTATCCCCATGCACCAGCCCCAAGCATCCTGTATCTTGTATCGAACATAGACTGGTGATTCATTTCTTACATGATAGTATACATGTTTCAATGTCATTCTCCCAAGTCATCCCACCCTGTCCCTCTCCCACAGAGTCCAAAAGACTGTTCTAGACATCTGTATCTCTTTTGGTGTCTTGCATATAAGGTCATCATTACCATCTTTCTAAATTCCATATATATGCGTTAGTATACTGTATTGATATTTTTCTTTCTGGCTTACTTCACTCTGTATGATCAGCTCATTTTCATCCATCTCATTAGAACTGATTCAATTGTATTATTTTTGATGGCTGAGTAATACTCCATTGTGTATATGTACACAGATTTCTTATCCATTCGTCTGTTGATGGACATCTAGGTTGCTTCCATGTCCTGGCTATTATAAACAGTGCTGCAATGAACATTGGGGTACATGTGTCTCTTTCAATTCTGATTTCCTTGGTGTGTATGCCCAGCTGTGGGATTGCTGGGTCATAAGGCAGTTCTATTTGCAATTTTTAAAGGAATCTCCACACTGTTCTCCACAGTGTCTGTTTGCATTCCCAAAGTTCTGCTGTGAGTAAAGCACTATGGAACAGTATTACATGCTCCAGAGAAATCATCCAGGAAAGAAAGAATAACTGATGCAGCTAACTTCACTGTTGTCTTTGGAAATTTCCACAGCCACCCCAGCCTTCAGCACCCACCACCCTGATCAGTCAGTAGCCACATACATCAAGGCAAAAAGACTACCCCTTGGCTGAAGGCTCAGATTATGGTTAGCATTTTTTTTAGCAATAAATCACATTTGAATTAAAGTATGTACACTGATTTTTAAGACAATTCTATTGCATACAATAAACTATAGTATAGTATAAATATAATTTTTATGTGAGGTAAGAAACTGAAAATTCCTATGACTTGCTTTATTGTAATGTATCCTTTATTGCAGGTTCTAGAACCAATCTGGAATACTACTGAGGTATACCTGTCTCAATTCTTTAGTCTGGTTTCTCCCTACCAGAAAAGAATATATATATTAACCCACAGGTTCCATGAGATGGAAATAAGCTGGATTTCTGAGCTGACCCCCAGTGTATAGCTACCCAGTACATTTCCCCATATCCACTGGGTTTTGACACAGAGATAAATCAATGTTTGTGTCCAGCACTGGCACTGGGGTTATTTGTTATTGTGATATCATACATTTGACTAGTTACCAGTTTAACTCACTGCTACATTTAAAATACCTGGAGAAGGGAAAGGCAACCCCCTCCAGTATTCTTGCCTGGAGAATCTCATGGACAGAGAAGCCTGGTAGGTTGCAGTCTATGGGATTGCAGGGAGCTGGACACGACTGAGAGATTAACACACACACATATTTAAAATGGATAACCATCAAGGACCCACTGATAGCACAGGGAACTCTGCTCCTTGTTTTGTGGCAGCCTGGATGGGAAGGGAGTGTGAGGGAGAGTGGATCCGTGTATACCCATGGCTGTGTCCCTTTGCTGCCCTCTGAACCTATCACAGCAAAGTCAATCGGCTACGTGCTGTGCTGTGCTTAGTTGCTTAGCTGTTTCCGACTCTTTGTGACTCCATGGACTGTAGCCTATCTGTCTCTTCTGTCGTAGGGATTCTCCAGGCAAGACTATGGAAGCAGGTTGCTGTGCCCTCCTCCAGGGGTTAATCAGCTATATTCCAATATAAAATTAAAAGTTAAAAAATCAAAGATATGGAAATATGAGCATCAATTTTATATTTTGTGTGAGCAGAAAGTAAATTACACACTAAAATGAAACCAATAGACTCCAAAAGGGCTTCAAAATGGTTTCCTCAAGGTTCATGTGACATCTTTCATCTGCTTGTGAAAAGATGCTCCAGTGAAAGATGCTGAGAAGCACTGATGTACAAGCCCTGGCATGGTTTGGGGGCAGAATTGTGGCCTCTAATTCACTTGTGAGAAGCTAACAGCTCAAATCTGTACCCCAAACCATCAAGTCAATACACAGTGGAGATGAGATTTCAATTAGGCTTGAGACTCTAGTACATCATAATGAAAACCTTCAGGAGTCTGAAATTTTGTTAGCTGGACACTGGTCTCAGTATAATTTTAAAAATAGTTCAAAAATATAACTTCTTCAAGGTTCTTTATGTCCCTTTGTTAAACTAAAAAATATTTTCAGAAAAATTTGGTTCCCTTTGAACATAAGAAACCTGTCATGCTGTACTTTTCTTCTGAATTCTTAGCATTATCTTCACTAATCCTTTCAAAGTCTTCACTGGATTCCAAGGAAAGCAAATACTTTGTAGCTGAAAACCCTGCTTGACCGCATAACTTTCCAGCCTCTGAGAACCAGGACTAGATTGTTTGTTTGCAAACCTTGATCTTAAGTTTCAAAACCTAAAACCCAATTCAATATTAGGAAGCTCTGTGCATCGTACAGAGAGCATCCTTGCTCAGAAGACTGACATATAAAAATAGATCCAGTTGGCTCCTTGAGAAGTAAAGTCAAGCCAGGAGGAAGGAGACCAAGCCAGGATGGATTTTCCCAGGAAATCTTTGCAGGCAAGTCTTCTTCTTACAAGGCTCTTTTTACCATCTTGAGCTAATCTGTGCCGCCCGCTTCCTCAAGGAGTGCAAATGTCCATCTGGCTTCAGATGCTTTCACCTTGCATTATAAAGGATACTTTATCTTTGACTTTCAGATTAGCATGCCCTCACATGCTGTGGCACTTAGAAAATTTTTTTAAGCTTACAAATAGAGAAAAGTATACCATAAAATGACCTAACACTGTTTTAGAAAACAGGTTTTATGATTAGGGGGCTGTTACAATATTTTTCTCTTACACTTGCATTTAAATAATTTTATTAGTAATAATAACAATAATAATAATATAACTAATAGTTAATTGTTCATTAATTAATTTAACCCAATGCCAAGTTCTTATTTCTTATTGTATTATTTTATTCATACATAGATACAGTAGTTATGAAATTAATAGACTTTGAAAATCTCGTCTTGGTCACTGTTTTTAAAATATTTATTATTCTATCATAAATTCTAATTTTTTCCTTGAGCGTCAAGAAAAAATATACTTCTAGTTTTTCTTTTAAATTTTGACTATTATTTCCCAGGACTCTTTGTGGATTTCTTATTCTTTTTCTAATACATAAATACCACTGTCCTCAGAACTACATTTCTTTTTACTATATGCACTATGCTTTGTTACTTGCATTTACTTTCTTGCAATGCACTCCAATATTCTTGCCTGGAAAATTCCTTGGACAGAGGAGCCTGGCAGGCTACAGTCCATGGTGTCACAAAGAACTGGACACAACTGAGTGCATACACACATTGAATTACTATATTTATAATACCAATTTTAAATATTTAGCTCCACTTTCTTCTGAGAAGCTCCAACTGGATGCTTTACAGGCATCTCAAACCCCTATATCTAAAGTTAAAATAGAAAATGTCTATTTTCTTCTGCTAAGCTTACCAACCAACATTGTGAGATCATAGAAAACACCGATTGGGCTCTGCCCACTGTTCCTGGCGCAGAGCTTCTGAAACACCTGTGAATTCCTGAGTCACAAGAGCAGCAGGAACATCTCTTGTTCTAATGAGGTGGCTCCTGAGCGGAACTGGCCACCAGGCTTGGAAGCATGGAATTGTTAACCCAGCCCCACCCCACCTCTCCACAGAGGGCAACAAAGGCTGGAGATGAAGTTGATAGTAGACCAGGCTGCATCAGGAAGCCTCCATAATAGTTCAGGAGTGCAGCTGCGGGAGCCTCCAGGTTGGTGACACACCCCAGTTCAACGGGCACGGAGCTCCCATGCTCAGGACCCTCAGCCCTCAGCCTACATAGCTCTTTATCTGATTCTTCTGATTCCGTTAATAAACTGATAAATGTGTTTCCCTGAGTTTCCTCAAGCATGTTAATCAAACCTGAGTAAAGGATGGTGGGAATCTGCTATTTGTAGCAAAACTGGACAGAAGTTCTCAGTGACATGGAGACCCACTAGTTGCATATCGCATCTGAAGTGGGGGTGGCAGTATCTCACAAGACTGAGCCTGTACGGCATCCAGGAAGATTGTGCTAGAACCGAGTTAAGTTGTAAGACACCCAGCTGGTGGTGTAGAGAATTGCTTGGTCTGGGGGAAAAAAAAAAAAAAACCCACACATTTCATGACCAGAAGTGTCAGAAATGAAGTTCCCTGAGTGAGAAGTGGAAGAGACACATGGAAGCGAGACGCAGGAGGCAGATGGAGCTGAGCGTTCCCAGGACAACCAGCCACCCAACAGTCATCAGACAGAAGCTGGGAACTCACCCCCGTCTCTGCTTCTCCTGCCACCACCTCCAAACCAGCCACCAATTTCTATTTTTTCCCTCCTGAATTCCTCTTAATCCTCTTCTCATTACAAATGTCCACAGTAGAGAATGTTGTCCTAGCTACTGTGCCAATAAGCTATTAATTTGTCTCCACAATTATCCTATTTCCAGAAACCCTACACAGTAAATCCAAGAACTTTATAAAACCAGCTCTAAACATGCCACCATCCAATTTTACATCCCTCATTAAATTCCTATCTATTGGAAGACAGCTTCCACCCTTTTTAATGTGCCTTGCAAGAATCTCCATGATCTGACCCCAAGTCAGCTTTCCAGCCTCATCTCTCATCAGCTTCTTCACCTCCTCCACAGGTATACCACCATCTTCAGATGCACCATCATTTCTCTTCTCTGGTCATTGACATAAAATGCTCAGTGCCGTTGCCTGATAATGATAATTCAATCTTTAGATGTCAACTTACATATCTCCTTTTCAAGAAAGTCTTCTTTGACTGATAAACAGGATTGCTGCTGCTAAGTCACTTTAGTTGTGTCTGATTCTGTGCGACCCCATAGATGGCAGCCCACCAGGCTCCCCTGTCCCTGGGATTCTCCAGGAAAGAACACTGCAGTGGGTTGCCATTTCCTTCTCCAATGCATGAAAGTGAAAAGTGAAAGGGAAGTCGCTCAGTAGTGTCCGACTCTTCGCTACCCCATGGACCGCAGCCCACCAGTCTCCTCTGTCCACGGGATTTTCTAGGCAAGAGTACTGGAGTGGGGTGCCATCGCCTTCTCCAGATAATGACCAGTTTCATTGTTGTCTTTCTTGTTTCAGTGTAAAGTCTCTGAGGACAGGGACCACTTCTCTCATTTCACAGGGCATGTTGTATATACTCAACACATTTTTGCTTGGCTAAATAAATGAAAGAATTTCCTAAACCCTTAAATTTATGAGATAAGTTTAGTTGTCATGGTGAATGAAGATTAACTTACTGGAGTGATTATGTATTGCTGCATAACAAATGACACAAAATGTTTTCCTTTAAAACAATTAACACATTATCTCACAAATTTCTGTGACCCAGGAGTACAGTCAAGAATGTGGGCAAGCCAGTCTCAGTCAAGGCCCTGAGCAAGGCTATAGGCAAGATGTGGTCAGGGGCTGTGTTCTCAGCTGAAGGCTCTCCCATGGAATACCTGCTCTAAGTTCAGACAGTGACCTCGATGGCTGTGGGCCAGAGGCTGTTCCACTTCCCAGGGCAATCCACATCATGGCTGCTGGCCTACTGAGCATATAGGAGAGAGCTATCCCAAGACAGAGCCACAGTCTTCTTACAACCCAATCATGAAAGTAAACTCATATCGCTTCTACTGTATTCTGTCCATTTGAAGTGAATCACTAAATTCAGCCCCTGCACCAGGGGTGCCCCAGAGTGTCCACACCAGTGGGCAAGGATGCCTCAGGCCTCCTGCCAGGCTCCTTACTGATATTTGCCATTTTATTATATAAAACCTTTGAAAGTAAATTCATGAAGGTGTGAATAGTCTATCTTTTATTTTTGTACTATATCAAGCTTTACTATTGAAATTTTTCATTGTAATTACAAAGTTATCAATGTTTATTTCCTCTCTCTCTCTTTTAATGTCAGTTTCTTTCTCACCTTCCCCATTATTATAGGGAATATTTCACAATTTAAATTTTTTTAATGTATTTTTCTTATTCATATAGTCTTTTGGGGCTTTATAATATGTCAGTTTTTTTCAAACTTCTGAAAAACTTGAGCATTTCCTGTGCAAAACAGTCCAAAGCTGGTAAAGAATCCTTCAGAAATGTGGGAGACCTAGGTTCGATCCCTGGGTTGGGAAGATCCCCTGAAGAAGGGAAAGGCTACGCACTTCAGTATTCTGGCCTGGAGAATTCCATGGACCACAGTCCATGGAATCACAAAGAGTCAGACACGACTGAGTGACTATCGCTATTACCCTAATATGTCTGGCAGAGTCATTTTGATCCAAAGGCATGCCCGGATTTTTCAAGCATTAAGAAACAGGAGGGTATTGCCCTTGTTCACAGGAGCCAGAGAGTGAGATGTCTGGGTCAGCTCAGTCCTCAGGCTGCCTGAACCAGGCAGATGCCCTATGGTGGGCTTACACACAGCAGGTGTCTTGGCACTCAGGCAGGCGAGGCTCCCTTCTCTGGTCACATTCCTGACACAAAGAAACCATGTCCCATCAGAACCCAGACACAGAGAGATGCCCATAAAACCAGAGCTTGGGATTCTTCAAAAACAAATCTGCAAGTAAACATAGAGTTAGGACAAAGGGCAAGCACTTTGCAGAGGCTAGCTGATGTCAAGATACAAACGGATAAAGATGATAACTAAAATGAGTGTTGCACACGCCTCCCCTGTAGTGAGGAAATGTGGGTGACACTATACTATGTATAAAGTAGATAAGAGATGAAAACCTACAGAGCAGAACAGGGAGCTGTCCTCAGTGCTCCGTAATGACTGAAGTGGGAAGGAAATCCAGAGAGGATACATGTATACATATAACTGGTACACTTTGCTGTACAGTAGAAACACAACATTGTAAAGCAACTGTGCTCCAATGGAAATTTTTAAAGGTAATAAACACACACACAAGAGCTTGAACATCTTCAAGCAATGACTCCACCAGGATGGATCTCTTCCCAAAGCCATCCCTGGAGAGAGCATCTCACCAGCTTCTAAATGAGGAAAAGCTGTATCTGAGAAATGAAGTGACTCCTTGTTCTATATAGTTTGATGTAAATATTATGCTCAGGTGGTAGTTTCATAAAACGAGCATCATTAACATCCCTGGGTGAGGTTATTCCCTCCTGAGAACTCCAGCTGTTAGTTTGCTCCTCGTTAAAGGGAAACTTAAGTTCTGTTTCAGATCACTGGACAACTTTGCCCTCTCCAGCCCCTGTGGTCATAGTTTTATGTTTCGAGTGGGTGAAATGAACTAGGCACCCTTTTTTGAGAACACTTCCTCTCCCAGCTGCGACCACGCCCATGTGTGCCACTCATCACACACACATTAACTGACTAAACTTTCGACACATCTTAGAATTTAATTTAATGCATCTCACTTTGTTAAAATTACTATTCTTCAGTCTTTGAATTAGTAAAGTTCCAGAAAAGAGCACTTGCATTTTAAATAAATACTAGGAAGCTGACGTGGTCACAGATAATTTCATTTTCAATTGCATCCCGGATATGTGACGTGACACAGCAAGAGGTTGAAATGAAGCAAGATGCTTAGAAACCAGTCCCCTGGCTAGACAAATAGACCGACTACAGTCTGTCAGTTTCATTTCAGCTTCCTAGAGTCATTCTGATTAAAACACCATGCAATAGAAAAATCTCATTTTAATGGAGAAAACAGTTCTATGAAAGTGTTTTCTGTGGCATTCTCACTTCTTATTTGGTTAAAGGTTTTCACGTCTATTTGTTCCCATGCTTTCATTTATGGCTGTATTATCCTTCTAGAAACTGTCAGCATAGTTTCAAACAGGGGGTATCACTTTTCTCTCACTTGTCTTCGCACACCTTTAGGGGTTCAAGAAATGTTAGAGTCTGGGATGTGTCATCCTCATTTTTGAAACGGTGGGTGAGCCCTGAAAGGCAGAATGTGAGGGTCTTGCCAGCACACACAGGGGGCCTGGTACAGGGCCCTCCAGTTTCTTATTCATCCTGTGACGGTAGTTCAGGATGCCACCACCCCATTTATTCCTTTTGTGCCTATCTTTCTGATAAATTCTCATGGTGAAACGCAGCCCCTTCACTCCAAGCAGAGCATACAGACTCACTGGCAATATTGTGCAGAGGCTACAGCTACTTGGGGGCTCAGATGGAGCACACTGTGGAAAGAGCTGGGGGCAATCTTGATGTGGGGTGCTGTGCACTGGCACGCTGAGAGAACTGAGTGAGAACATTCTGGAAGCAAATCCACACCGCTAGCTGATGAGTTTGTGACCCTTGGAGCATGAGAGAAGCACGAGGAAGCCAGGTGGCTTTGATCTCAGCTTTGTCAGTAACTTTCTCTTCTTTCTTCTTTCTCTTCCCTCCTTTGCAAGATTCACTGCTTTGCCAAATCTTTGTTCCTTTCTTTTCGGCAAACTGTGCAAATTCTTTTGAAATAGCCAATCTTGTGAGGTCATGTGGGCTACCCTGGTGGTTTAGTGGTAAGGAATCTCTGGGTCAGGAAGACCCCCTGGAGAAGGAAATGGCTACCCGTTCCAGGGTTCTTGCCATGAAAATCCCATGGACAGAGGAACTTGGTGGGCTATAGTCGATGGGGTCACAAGGAGTCAGACATGACCTAGCGATGGAACATCAATGAGGTCTTGTAGAGAAAGCAGTCATACCGTGCTTTACAGAATCTCCGGATCAGGCAGCCGAATCCTGCAGCTTCCCCTGAACCCTTTTCCCGGCACCTGAGGGGTTTCAGAGCCCCTCCTCTGGTGGAGGCACAGGGCTGATCAGCATCACTTTCTGCACCCAGGTGACGGCCCAACCCATCTCCCATGGCTGCTTCTACCACAACACAGGTGCACAGGATCCCCCCATCAGAGATGCTCAAGCTGTCCTCTCCCCTGAGGCTTCTCCAGCTCAAATGTGTCCAGTTTCCAGCTCATGGCATGGGATTGTTGTCATCTCCTCGACTGCATCTGCTCTTCACCATAAACCATTTTTATGGCTTCTATTCACAGGGGTTTCATGGCTGCCCAGCCTCTTCTTCATCCTCCTTTTCTTCTCTGGGAGAATCCCATGGGGTTCCATCAAGGGTTTCTTATTTATTTATTTTTGGTATTGTTTTAGTTATTCCCCCCAATAACACAGCTCAAAGCCTCCTCTTTCCAGCTGCCCATGTATTTCATTTCTCAGGGGTATTATGCCTCTTCTACTTGGCAACTGGGGGTTTATGCATTATTCACTGACAGGAACTTGTTCAACAAGGCAAACATCAGTATGTCTATCGCCCTACATCAAAGCATCTGATGTATCTTAAGATTGAGATTCATATTCCTGACTCAGTAATCCCACTTCAAAGAATTTGTCTTAAATTATCAGTGATGCAGCTAAAACTCTACAAGGCTACTCTGCGAAGATTACTTAAACCTGTGAGAAATCTGTAATAGTATCAGTGTTTAAAAGTAATGTTTAAAATCCTCCCACTTAAAACACTATTTACATAGACAATCTGAAGCCTCTGCATTGATAAGTGAAGTTTCTTGGAATAGACAGTTAAGTAAAACTGCAGAATTTAGAATCATAAATGATGAAGGAATAGAAATGCCCTTAATAGGGAAAAAACAGTAATTTTCATGTGGTATTTGCAGTCATAATACTTATTTTATTTATGGATTTGCATTATTTCTTGGTTAATGGGTTCAAATCATTTAAACCTGGAAGTTTGAACCAAGGAAGGAACTAGATACACACACACACACACACAATTATTTTTCCTGAAAATGTATAATTTATATTGGAAATCAGTTCATTTAAAAATCTAGCTATCTTTAATGGAATGTGATTCTGGAAATGGCTGAGATGGGAATCTGGAACTCTGCTGACCAAAGAATATTAACAGTTGTTAGTCACTCAAAACAAACTTTATTAGAAAGCAGGAAAGACGCCTCTGTGCAAAAACAAAGGTGAGCACGTTAGGCTCATGCCTTCCAGGATCTGACACGAACTGAGGAAACTAAGTGTGCACAGTGTCACGTCATTTGTGTAAACATAGATATATATGGCCTTATGTATGTGCACACTCAGTCACGAAGCTGTGTCTGACTCCTTTGAACCCCATGGACTGTAGCCCTCTATGCTCCTCCATGCAGGAATTTCCCAGGCAAAAATACTGGAGCAGGTTGCCATTTCCTTCTCCAGGGGACCTTCCTGATCCAGGGATCAAACCTGCATCTCCTGCATTGGCAGGCGTGTTCTTTACTGCTGAGCCAGCAGGGAATCCCACTTATATATGCTGCTGCTAAGTTGCTTCAGTCGTGTCCGACTCTGTGCAACCCCATAGATGGCATCCCACCAGGCTCCCCTGTCCCTGTGATTCTCCAGGCAAGAATACTGGAGTGGGTTGCCATTTCCTTCTCCAGTGCATGAAAGTGAAAAGTGAAGTCGTGTCCGACTCCTAGCAATCCTGTGGACTGAAGCCTACCAGGCTCCTCCATACATGGGACCTTCCCGGCAAGAGTACTGGAGTGGGTTGCCATTGCCTTCTCCCTTATATATGCATATATAGTAGTAATACATCTGTGAATATACTGGAATATATATATATATATATATATACACATACACACATAACTATGTTTCTTTATATGTGTCTGCTGAATATATATTATATATTTATAGATGTTATATATATATATATATTCAGCAAAAGCTTACATACGTATATGTAAATCCCTGATTATTGAAGGAATAACAAAAATCTGCTGCCAATATTTACCTTTGAAAACAAGACTCAGACATGAAGCTGAGGGAAGAAGTCACTTAAAATTTTGCATCTTTCTGTATTCTTTGCTTTTCCTAATTTTAGTTATCTGCTTATTTTATGTGAAATGTTTATATCATTGATGACACTTTGGAAGTGAGATGAAGGGCTGTGTTTCATGTCCTTGCCTGTGCGTGCATCTTGTTTTAAACTTATCTACTGAATGATATATTGAGGAAATCATGTTCCTCTAGGAGATCTCTTTAGTCTCGTCTCTCACAATGTGTAGGGAAAAGTAATTTTTCTCTCCCCTCTATAATTTACCTTTCTCTCTATGTGAGCTGTTAACATAGCCTATTACATTGTAGCAAGGATGGGAATATTCAAAAGTGAGTGAACTATTTTTGCAGAAAAATGAGAAGCTCTTTCTTCTCCAAGACTAGAGAAAGAATCTAAGATGTAGGGAAAGAGCTTTGGCCAAAGCCAGTCTCCACAAAAAGACTTTAAAATGTACAGAGTTGAGGGAATGAGGAATGTGTGTCAGTTTCATTAATATGTAATTATGATACTCACCAACCCAGTGGGAGGTTTTCCTCAAGGCAGTAGATGTTTTTCACTTGAAATATTTGAGGAGGAATATAATCAGTCAGACACGACTGAGCAACTGAACTGAACTGAACTGAACTGAGCATCTCAGTGTCTTTCTTCCCCATTCCCTCAGCAGACTTACTAACGCAACTCCAGCAGGGACAAGTGAAACAGAGAGTGTGGACCTCCTGGGATGGTGGCAACTGGGGGATGCTTTGACAAAGATGTGGGGAGCCTTCTCCAAAAGTACACACAGGACAGGTGAGTGCAAAGAGATATTGATGATTCCAGAGTTGTGGGGCTGTGGAGAGGGGCAGGGAGTGAAGAGCACCCACAGGCGAGCCAGCGAGACTGCTTAGAGGACCTGTTAGAAGACTGACCATGTTAGCCCCTGGCTTTGGTACTGAGCACAGTTGAATATGTACGTTCCTTAGTTGTAGGATTCCAGTCCCCAGTAGATGCTTTAGGGTTTCTTGTTTGACCACCAGGTGGGTGTCCTTCCTGGTATTCCAAGTGCTGGCCCTTCTCTGGAGAATTACCCAGGAGTTACCTCCTGGGAGAAGGGGCAGTCTTCACAGCCAGCTCAAAAATAACCACCAGCCAGTGACTAACCACTAGAGATGAAATAAGCCCCTGCCCTCAGGCAAGCAGGGCTGCATGAACTTCGGTTCAGAGTCCTCCACTCTACGTGTGAAGTTCAGGCTGGCCTTTATCCAAGGCTCCGTCCTCTCTAGCAACTTCCCATTCCCCATTCCCTGTCCCCTTCCTGCTTCATGTGTGTCCCAGACAACACTGTCTCCTTAATTCCCAGGCCTCAGGCTCTGTTCCCCAGGAACCCATCCTCAGCGAGCTCTGTGTACACCTGTGGCTTCCCACAGATTCTACAGACCAAGGGAAAGAAGATCGTCCCCAGCTCAAAGCTCCTTTCAAGTCTCTTCATGTGCTACCCGCTCCTGCTTCCCAAAGGGGCCTTCTAATCCTCACGTCAACCACGGGTTATTTTACCCATTTTGAACTCTATCTAAATGGAATTAAATGCATGCAAGCTTTTATGTGCAGCTGCTCCCACTCAATACTATGTTGTGCTATTTGTCTTTATTGTTGTACAGTTATAATGTACGCATTAAACTGCATATGTTTTTTAATTTGTGTGTGTGTCCATTTCATTCATAAATCCATTTTATGAATGCTGTGATGAAATGTATTTGTCCATATTACAACTGATGGGCATTTGAAATTTCTAGATTATGGCAATTGTTAGCCACACTACGATTCAATGAACATTCTTATCCGTTACTTGACGTCTACATGAATACATTGTCTTGTGCGTGTTTTTAATTGCATTGTTATTGTTGTAAGATTTATTTAAGTATTTCCAGATGCAAGCCTGTTGACGGCTGTGTTTGAGCTGACACTTGGTCACATTTCACTTCCCCAGGGATGTCTCAGTGCACACAAGCTTCAAGTATTTACCAATTATCACTGTCTTTAAAATGTACTGTGTATTCTCAAAACTTTCTCTATCCTGAGGTCATGAAGATATTCTCCCATAATAGCATTTAAGCCTTTGGGGATTTTCTTTTACATTTAGATCTAGAAGCCACTTGAAATTAATGTTTATATTTGGTGTGGTGGTGATTTAGTTGCTAAGTCGTGTCCAGCGCTTGTGATCCTCACGGACTGTAGCCCGCCAGGCTTCTCCATCCATGATATTTTCCAGACAAGAATACTGCAGTGGATTGCCGTTTCCTTCTCCAGAGGATCTTCCCAACTCAGGAATCAAACCCAGGCCTGTGCATTGCAGGCAAATTCTTCATCTTTTATTTTTGTTTGTCTCTTCCATCCTGATGGCTACTTGACTCAGCACCACAATAGAAAGAAACAAATAAACATCCTCCCATTTTACTCTTCTGAAACACTAGGTTTATCATAAATCAACTGTTTATATAAGGACATGTATGACTTTAGAGTCTCTATGTTGCTCCACAGATCTGTTCACTCTTGATTACTATTGCCAGACTAAGATTATGTAGCCTACTAAGAGGTCTTGATACACAGTTGACATATCTTCCAACTTGTTTTTTTCTTTAAAAGTATCTTGCCTAAACTTGTCCCTTTGTAATTTTACGTAAATTATAGAACCAACTTGTTAATTCACACGTTCTCTCTCTCTCTTTCACACACATACACACACACAAAGGCATAAGTGGATGGATTATTATCATGAATGTCCTAAATCCATTGATTATTTTGAAACCTGACCAAATTGCATTGTTTAGTTTTCTCAACCATAAATAAAATTTTGCTTCCATTTAAATTTTCTTTATTTATGTTAATATTATTTAATAGTCAGCTACAGTTCTTAAATATTTTCGCACATTAATATATGTATGTGTATATATTTGATGTTGGTTGCAAATGTGAATTACATTCTTTATAAACTATTTTATAACTGCTTATTGCTGACATAGGGAAATGTTTCATTTTATTTGTTGACCTTAAATTCAGAGACCTATTTTTTTAATTTTCATAATTATCTGCAGATTTCAAAAAAATTCAATGTGCCATGTGTGATGACAAAATGTATTTTTACTTCCTACCCTCATGCATATATAGACAGAGGTACACATATAAAAATATAAATAAAGTTTGCATTGCTGAGGTCCTGTGGCACAAAGTTGAATAGATGTGGCACCCACAGTCTTATTGACTTAATTAAACAAGGAAGCCATTAGATTGAGGTGGCCCTAATGCCTCACCGCCCAACAAGCAAATCAAAACCTAAACATGTAATGCCTCAAATTAAAGAAATCACACCTAAGGATGATCCATCACAAACAGCCAACTAGGCTCCCCAAATAGACAACTGCTTAAGCTACAGTGAATCAAACAATGTTCTTAGTTTGCTTCTTTTTCTTCTCTGTGTCTTTTCCTTGCTCTTGTGGAAGGAATTCTAAAAACTCATGGTTTGGTGCTATATGATTCAAATTGACTTTCGTTGAAATAAATTTAAAATTAGGTCACTCACTATAGCCAGACACACTGGAGTGCAAAGTACAGTGGGACTTAGGAAGCATCACAACAAACAAAGCTAGTGGAGGTGATGGAATTCCAGCCGAGCTATTTAGAATCCTAAATAATGATGCTGTTAAAGTGCTGCACTCAATATATCAGGTAGCTTAAAAAACTCAGGACTGGAAAATATCAAGTTTCATTCCAGTCCCAAAGAAGGGCAATGCCAAAGAATGTCCAAACTACCACACAATTGCACTCATTTCCCAAGCCATCAAGGCAATTTGCAAAATCCTTAAAGAGAATCTTCAACAGTATATGAACTGAGAACTTCTAGATGTATAGGCTGAGTTCAGAAAAGGCAGAGGATTGAGAGATCAAATTGCCAACATCTGCTGGATCACAGAAAAAGCAAGAGAATTCCAAAAAGCATCTACGTCCGCTTCATTGGCTATGCTAAAACCTTCCACTCTATGGGTCACAAAAAACTGTGGAAAATTCTTAAAGAGATAGGAATACCAGATCACCTTATGCCTCCTAAGAAGTCTATATGCATTTCAAGAAGCAACAGTTAGAATAGGACATGAAACAACATTCTGGTTCAAAATTGGGAAAGGAATATGTCAAGGCTATATATTGTCACATTGCTTAGTTAACTCACATGTCAAATACCAGGCTGGATGAAGTTCAAGCTGGAATCAAGATTGCAGAGAGAAATACCAGTAACCACAGATACGCAGATGACATTGCCCTGATGGCAGAAAGTGAACAGAAGCTGAAGAGCCTCTTGATGAAGGTAAAAAGAGGAATGTGAAAAAGCTGGTTTAAAACTCAACAGTCAGAAAACTAAGGTCACGGCATCTGGTCCCATCACTTCATGGCAAATAGATGGGGAAACAATGGAAACAATGAGAGACTTTATTTTCTTGGTCTCCAAAATCACACAAATGTTGACTTCAGCCATGAAATTAAAAGACACTTGCTCCTTGAAAGAAAAGTTTTGACAAACTTAGCATAGTAAAAAGCAGAAACCTCACTTTGCCAACAAAGGTCCATCTGGTCAAATTTATGGTTTTTCCAGTAATCATGTATGGATGTAAACATGGAACCATAAAGAAGGCTGAGTACCAAAGAACTGATGCTTTCGAACTTCAGTGCTGGAGAAGCCTCTTGAGAGTCCCTTGGACTGCAGGAAGACCAAACCTGACAATCCTAAAGGAAATCAATCCTGAATATTCATTGGAAGGACTGATGCTGAAGCTGAAACTCCAAGACTTTGGCCACCTGATGCAAAGAGCCAGTTTATTGGAAAAGACCCTGATGCTGGGAAAGATTGAGGGCAGGAGGAGAAGGGGGTGAAAGAGGATGAGACGGTTGTGTGGCATCACTGACTCAATGGACACGAATTTGAGCAAACTCCGAGAGATAGTGGAAGACAGGGAAGCCTGGCGTGCTGCTGTCCATGGGGCTGCGAAGAGTCAGACATGACTGAGTGAACAAAGAATAGCAACAAATGCCTCAATTTTTCTGTAGTTTATCTGTTACCACCCCCAACTGCACACATCAGCTTTCAATATATTACCATTTAATGTGACATTTTCAGTAGATAATTTGGACACATGCATAACCAGACTAATGCATTTCTAGTTTGCTTGGAATTTTTAAAATTGTAAATCGATGCTAAATTTTATAAAATGCTTTATCGTCATCTAGTGCTATGATCATACTTTTTATTCTCACTTCTGTTAATATAGTGAATTACAAGAGTGATTTTTTTTTAGTGTTAAACTGAGATTAAATTACTAAGATAGAACCACCAAGCCTGCTATATTTGTTCTATACTTATTTTTAAACTTAAATATAAAATAAATTAAATTTGCATTTATAAATAGCTGGAAAAGTATCTAACTTATTTCTCTTTAGTCTATATTCACAGCTGATATCATTGATGCTGTTTTAATGTTTTTCTCAAACTATTACATTAAAATTATGCTGACTTCATAAGATAATAAATTTAGCACTTGGAATAGATTTCATCTTTGGTAGACATTTGCCTATAAGTTTAATCTCTGTATCGTATATTAAACATTTCAAAATTTCTTTTGCCTAGCTTTGCTAAACTATGTTTTTCTAGGACTCTGTTCAAGTCATCTAAACTTTCAGATTTACTAGTTTAATATGTTCAAATGATCCTGTTATCTTTATAGTATCGATCACATCCTATTGATGCCATTGGTGTCGTGCATGGTATGGTTATTTTGTTGTTTTTTTTTTTCTCTCTCTCTTTTCCTCACATCATTCTGAAGCTTGCATAACACAAAGTTTTATTTCTTCTTTCAGTATTTCCTATTTTATTGTTTCTTTCCCTTTGTTTCCTTTGTGCTATTTTTTAAATATTTGTGTGTGTGTGTATGTGTGTGTGTGTAACTGTTACTTCACTCATTCTTTACATAGATCCTTAGGAAACAGACCTCCAGCTTTGTCTTTTCTAATGTGTGTGTTTATGGCTATAATTGTCCCTGTACTTATAGCTAAGCTGCATCCACGTGCTTGGTACTTAGCATTGTCATTATAACTAATATGTATTCTAACTTCTATGGGTTTCTTCTTTGGCTCACGGTTACTAAAACTGAATTTCTTAATTTCTTAGAATGTGGGAATTCCCCAGTGTTATCTTAGTTGTATATCGCTAGTCTATCACCTCTTATTTTGTGTGTTTTGAAAAGAATGAGTATTCTGAAATTATTCATTGCAGTATTATATACTTGTAAATAATATCAAATCTGTTAATAATGTTTTTTTATTTTTCTATGTTCTTGATCTATTAGTCATTGAAAACTGGATTGAGTCTCCCACTATAACTGGGAATTTATCTCTTGTTTTTTATTTCATTTTGTCTTCAAGTATTTTGAAAGTATGTTATTAAGTGAATAAAAACCTAGAAACCTGCCATCTTGATAATTTAATTATAAATTACAAGCAAATAAGTATAAAATTAGTACTAAATATATACCTGTCTCT
>SJYC01124909.1:0-17978 GCA_006408675.1 Madoqua kirkii | reverse complement strand
AATATATAATTGAATTTTGTTATAATTTTATTTTATCTGGGAAAATTGGTCATTGAATATTAAATCCATTCATATTATTACAATTTCTGATATATTTGAGTTTTAGTCTATTATCTTAATATAGCTTCAATTTGTCCTGTCTATTCAATGTGCTTTTTAATCTATGCCATTATGTTTAATTCTTTGTGAGTTTATATATATATATATATCCTTCTATTTGCTTGATAGGTATATATTCTTTTATAGCTTTTTGTTGTGTTCCTGAAGAGTACTGCATGCATCTGTAACTTATTATTGTAGACATGCACACACACACACACACGTACACATGCACCCACAGAAACACACACATATTGAAGGGACATTATGAAGATTTTACAATATATTAGGTCCATGTGCTTTCTTTCAGCTTTACACTGTTATGGAGGAGGGAATGGCAACCCACCCCAGTATTCTTGCCTGGAGAATCCCATGGACAGAGGAACCTGGTGGGCTACAGTCCATGGGGGTCACAAAGAGTTGGACACGACTGACTAACACAAACACTTACTATTATATTGCATGTTAATTCTTTTTTACTCATATTATATATTATGTAAATGTATATTATATATAATGAATAAATATATTCATAAATGGCATGTCTTAATACATTAAAATTATTAACTTATTATAATATAATAATACTTCATTACTTAACAATTTTTCATTTGAACCTGAGATATTTTCCTACTGAAAAACAGAATATACTTGCTTTCTCCATTATAGCCTGCTGCTGCTACTGCTGCTAAGTCACTTCACTAGTGTCTGACTCTGCGACCTGTAGACAGCAGCCCACCAGGCTCCCCCATCCCTGGGATTCTCCAGGCAAGAACACTTGAGTGGGTTGCCATTTCCTTCTCCAATGCATGAAAGTGAAAAGTGAAATTGAAGTCGCTCAGTCATCTCCGACTCCTAGCGACCCCATGGACTGCAGCGCACCAGGCTTCCCTGCCCATCACTAACTACTGGAGCTTACTCAAACTCACGTTAATCTTGTTATTTAAATAGGTGCTGCCATTTTAGACAGCCAGGATCAAAGATTCCATTTACATATAATTTGGAAGCTAACATTCTATATTGGAGAAGGAAATGGCAATCCACTCTGGTACTCTTGCCTGGAAAATTCCATGGACTGAGGAGCCTAGTAGGCTATAGTCCATTGTGCATTGCCTTCCCCCTATTATAGCCTATGAGTGACAAATTTCTTCAGGTTTAGTTTATCTGAAAATCTATTACTTCAATTTTGTTGATAAATATATTTGCTTGGGGGTTTCCCTGGTGGCTCAAATGGTGAAGAATCCAACCACAATGTGGGAGACCTGCGTTCATTCCACAGGATGGGAAGAGCCCCTGGAGTAGGATATGGCAACCCACTCCAGTATTCTTGCCTAGAGAATAACCATGGACAGAGGTGCCTGGCAGGCTACAGTCCATGGAGTCACAAAGAGTCAGACATGACTGAGCAACTAAGCATAGCATAGCACATCTTTGCTTGGATATTGATCTTTCTGTATAATATTTATTTTGCTACTAGAATTTTTAGATATTATTCCATTGCCTTCTGATTTCCACTGATATTTCAGAGAAGTCAGCTGAAACATTTATTGATGCTTCTTGGAAGTTTATATCATTTTCTGTCTACACCCTAAAAATATAGTTTCAGCCTTACTTTTTAAAATCGTATTTCTAGGTGTATTATTTTCATGTATCCTTCTTAAGCCTCTTAGTGCCTCTAAAATCTGTGACTTGATAACCTTAGGATTTTAGGAACTTCTCAATCATTATCTTTTCAATTGCAGTTTGTCTCATACTCTCTTGCTTGAATCCCAATCATGGTGCCACTCTATTTTATATATATCTTATGACTTTCTCTGAATATTTCATCCTTTGGTTTCTTGGTTCATCAGTCTGAATATTTTCTTCTGACTCATCTTTGAGTTCACCAAATTTTTCTTTTATACCAATTATCTGGCTTCCCAAACATATATTTCTTTGTCTACAATTGTGCTTACCTTTTTGCCATATAGTCTCATCTTTTCAAATGACCAGTTATTTTTATTGAATGTGCATTGTTACATATGAAATGTTGAACAAGTGATTCAAATCCTTATATGATGTGGTCTTCTTCCAGGGATGCAGAGGATCCCAATCAGCTTAATACAATAAGAGCTGAAAATTATTCTGAGCGAGCTTTGGGCTTTGAGAGTCATGAATTGTTTAGTGGACTTTTAGTTTGTAGTTTTGTGGAGCCCAGTACAAAGCCTGAAACTAATCAGAGCAACTCTTTCCTGTGGTCCCTGAACTCTGGACTTGGTCTGTCTGTTTTCATTACTCTTTGAAGTCCTCCTGGGCTTCTTGGCATCTCTGTCAAAGTTGTAAACACAACTGTAAACACAAACAGTAAACACCTATAGGTTATAAGAGCCCTGAATGGCATCCTTAGCTCTTGGCATCTCTCTTCTCCATGATCTTGGTTCATGCACTCTGAATGCCTTGAAAGTTGTTAATAGGTTTTTGGTATTGCATAAAGTTTTTATTGGATCTCAGCTTTACTATTTACCTGAACACCCTTACTCAAAATTGACATTACCAGAACTCCCACAATAATAACTTAATCTCTAATTCAGAAATATGTACTACTCAAGGCAATAAACAGATTCAGTGCAATCTCTATCAAATTATCAATAGTATTTTTCACAGAATTAGAACAGAAATGTTAACATTTGTTTGGAGACATAAAACACTCTGAATAGCAAAAGTAATCTTGAAAAATGAAAATGGAGTTGGAGGAATCAGGTTCCCTGATTTCAGCCTATTCTACAAAGCTACAAAACAGTTTGACACTGTCACAAAAACAGAAATACAGATCAACAGAACAGACTGGAAAGAGAGATAAGCCCACACACCTGTGGCCAGTTAACCTGATAAGAAGGGAAAACTATGAAGCAGAGGAAAGACAGTCTCTACAATAAGCAGTGCAGGGAAAACTGGACAGATACATCTAAAATAGTGAGGTTAGAACACTCTTTAACACTATACACCAAGGAAAACTCAAAATGGATTAAAGGCCTAAATGTAAGACAGAACACTAAGAGGAAAACATAGGCAGAACACTCTTTGACATAAACTGCAGCAAGATCTTTTTTGGCCCATCTCCTGCAGTAATAGAAATGAAAACAAAAAAATTTTTTTTAGAAATGAGACCTAATAAACTCAGCAAAAAAGATCATAAAAAAATGAAAAGACAACCCCCCAAAATGGGAGAAAATATTTGCAAACTATGCAACTGACAAGAGATTGGTCTCCAAAATTTACAAACAGCTCAAGCAGTTCAATATTAAACAACAACAACAGAAACCCAATCAAAAAATGAGCAGAAAAGGTAAGGAGGCATTTCTCTAAGAATCTACAAAAATGGCACATGAAAAGATGCTAAACATTGGTAATTATTAGAGAAAAGCAAACCAAAAGTACAATGAGGTATCACCTCACACAGTCAGAATGGCCATCATAAAAAAATCTACAAGTAAGAGATGCTGGAGAGGGTGTAAAGAAAATGGAATCTTCTTACATTATTGGTGGGAATGTAATCTGATACATCCACTATGGAGAACAGTATGAAGGTTCCTTAAAAAACTAAAAATAGAACTCCCATAAGATCCTGCAATCCCACTACTGGGCACATACCCTGAGAAAAGCATAATTCAAAAGGCACATGCACGCCATTGTTCATTTCAGTATTATTCATGATAACCAAGATATGGAGGCAATCTAGAAGTCCACTGACAGATGAACAGATAAAGAAGATGTGGTAAATATAGGCAAAGGAATATTACTTGACCATAAAAAAGAATGCAATAATTCCATTTGCAGCAACATGGATGGACCGGGAGATTATCATGCCAAGTGAAGTAAAGCAGACAGAGACAGACAGATATCGTCTGATCGTGCTTATCAGAGGAATCTAAAAATGATACGAATGAACTTGCTTACAAAACAGAAACATATTCACAGACTTAGAAAAGGAACTTATGGTTGCCAGGATGAAAGAGGTGAGGGAAGGATAAATTGGGACTTTGGAATTTACATGTTCACACTGCTAAATAAAATCCCTTTCCATGAATAAAAAAGTAAAATACATAAATAGCAAGGATCTGCTATTAAAAATATACTAATTAATTCATAAAAAATATGACATCAGCTACTAGCTCTTCTAGAGAACTTAGATTCATTATAAGAATTGAAAAAATAGGAATAAATTCATATAAACATTTTCTATCTCATTACTCCAAGGTAAATTTTACATTTTACATCTCCCATAGCCCAGCAAACAGGATTAAAGTATATTTCTATATCCTTTTCTGGAATAATGTGCTAGTAATTCATCTGATAGGAGAATAAAAGAGCACTGCACATCATGTTAAATAGGATTTAAAGTGAAATGTATTGAATGAGACAATGCATGACCAGGAACTATTAATTTTAAATCTGTTCAATTTTTCAAGCCTCTTTATGAACTTTTAAAATGCAAGGACAACACTACAGAACTGTCAAAGCACAAGATTTTGAAACGGGAGAATGACAACTCTAAGGTTCATTTGGAGGAAAAGGGTACTTGCCCTCTAGTCTACTGTCAATCAAAGTCTGATAGGTACCAAAATCTCTCAGTAATCCTTTACGAGATTTACTTTTTTTCTGATTTGTGTTTTAATATTAGGATCCTGGACTTGGAGATGTTGTTCAAGTTGCCCAAAGTAAAGCAGGTAAGTACAGTAGCACAGAAATTAGCCTCTCTGCCTCCCTGTCACCATACACATGGTCTTGCACAGCCCCTGTTTTCTTCCACCGCATTCCCTAGGACTGTGGGTCCATCCTCTGTCAAGTATTCTGGGCACTACTGCAGAATGCCAAGGCTGTCCATGTGCTTCTGTGATGGTTCTGTGGTGTCCCAAACCAAGCAATCATAAATCTTCTGCATCTTCGATTTGAAAACTTACAAGTGAGGATCACCATTGTGTTGCAACACAGTATTGTCAAACACTTGCACGTTCCTCTTGAAATAAAGGAGTCTGATTGCTCATAGAACAAAGAAGGTCAGTGAGGAGGATCATTCCTCAAACAGAGTTGAGATATATTCCTTAGAGGAAGCTGTCCTTTCGCCTTTGATTCTCCTAGTTAAATGTATTTATGTTGGGAAACTTCTTTCCATATATCTCATATTTCTTACTGCAAAAGAGAATATGAGCACATCTTGTTTATTATGCTTCACTTTACTGTGCTTTGAAAATTTTGAGCTTTTTGCAAAATTAAGGTTTGTGGCAACCCTGCATTGAGCAAGGCTATGAGTGTTATTTTTCCAACAGCATTTGCTCACTTTGTGTCTTTTTGTTATATTTGGCAATTTTCATAACATTTCAAATTTTTCATTATTATTATATTTGTGATGGTGATCTGTGATCAGTGATCTTTGATGTTACTATTGCAAAAAAATTATGACTTGTTGAAGGCTCAGATGATAACAGTATTAAGCAATGAAGTATTTTAAATTGTTGTATATACACTGTTTTTTTGACATGCTATTGCAGAATTAATAGACTGCAGTATGGTAATCCATACTGTAATTACACAAATGTAATTATAATTATCCACTGGGAAGCCCAAACATTCATGTGACTTGCTAATTTGGTATTTGCTTTATCATGGTGGTCTAGAGCAATATCTCTGGGTATGTCGGTATTTCTTCAACTATATCATGTTCCAATCACATTTTGACATGAACGTGTTGGATGATTGAAGAAGGTATTTTACATGTGAATTGCGTTGCTCCAAAAGCTAAGGAACTAGATTTATTTAGAAATTTTTGCTGGATAACTAATAATGTTCATAAAATTGCAAAAACTCATCAGAAGGTAAAACGACCAAATTGAGATACCTGAACTGAAACTTTCAAAATCAAGACCTAGAGCTTATTTTCAGACCTGCTTCTTGTACTCCTCTGGTAATTCCCAGTTCTACATTTTGGCATGTGGATTGTCAAAGGAGTGGAATCCTTTGTGAAATCCTCAGTGATAAATAATCTGCCTGCCAAGCAACAGACATGGGTTCAGCTCCCGGGTTGGAAAGGTTCCCTGGAGGAGGAAATAGTAATGCACTCCAGCATCCTTGCCTGGGAAAACCCACGGACAGAGGAGCCTGGTGGGCTACAGTCCATGGGGTCGCAAAATGTCAGATATAACTTAGTGACTAAACAACAACAATGGTATGCTGGAAACTTTTCAGGTAATGGGGATAAAATCAGGGCGGGGGGTGAAGCAGGCAAAGTTCTTGCCAATATGGAGATTAAATTCTAGATAGAGAAGACAGTAACATTTGACAAACAAATAAGATGATATAATTTTAGATGCCTGAGCTTCAAAGAGAATAAAATAGTTCCCTGTGGCTTAAATGGGGTTCAGGAGTTTCCACTTAGCCTGAAAAGTCAGGAATCCACCCTCTGAGAAGGGGACATTTTCTGCATTATTTTGAGATTTCAAAAGTTCTGGCTGCAAAAAGAGAGTTTCTCAGAGTGCCTATGGTGCAAGGTATTTAAGAAAGAGCTCTGCTGACTGGGAGACAAAATTTACAGAAGGTCATGAGTCATTTTTCTTGGTGCATCTAGGGCATTTGTGTTGGATATTCATGGTTTTCCATCTTGTTTAATATTTGTGGATTATTGATGGGAGAATGACAAACCGCAGTGTTTTTGCAGAGTATTTAATGCTATGTTGGGGCTTATTTTACCAAGAGTCGCGGGCTCCATTCTGTAACTGTCATGACCCTCTCAGTGTTTCTACGATTAGAATTGCTAAGATAGCACTAAGGCCACCAAAGAGCCAATCCATCCTGTCCATTCAAATGAGTCTGTGTCAGACTAATGAGTAATATTCAGTATTTGATAAATAAACTCATAATCAGTACTCCCTTCAGAATCGCTCTAACATGAACTTGGTATTTGTATTGACATTCGGAAGGGTTCATTCTTCACAAAAGCATAACATCACTGCAGAATGTATTCAGCAAAATAGTAGAATCGCTCAGCTGAGGCTGGAAGAAAAGGTCAAAGGGATAAAATAAATTTGAGGAGAAGATGGAGGTACCCACCAAGGCGCACTTGGGATGTCTCGTTGACCTTTATGTGCCAGGCAACGCTGTTTCTAACATTTCGAAGTGATGCTGATTTTTTTTTTAACTTACATTTATTTTAAAAAAAAACAACAGTGAGGCCTACTATGTATAATATCAGGTGTGAGGTCAAGGAATTGGAATTTAACCTGAGTAACCAACTTCTGCTTACTCAGGTAGTAAAAATAACAATTGTATATCATGAGCTGAAGTCTTTATGACCCTTTATTCATTTACATATCCACTTCTCCTTTTAAAATTTATTTATTTTTAATTGAGGGGTGATTGCTTTGAAATAGTGTGTCGGTTTCTGCCCTACATCAAATGCATCAGCCACAGGGATACATATGTCTTCTCCCACTTAAACCTCCCTCCCATCTCCAACCCCATCCCACCCCTCTGGGTTGTCACAAAGACATTCACTCCTTTTAACCACTATGATCATTTTACAGATGAGAACATTAAGAAAGGAGTCACTTATAGATAAACTTGGCAGATCATCAGTAATAACTAAAGTATGATAAATTCAGTGGTGAAGAGGGCTTGAAAAATTATGACAGGGCCATGGAGGGAGCAGTCCGTGTGAGACCGGGTCACAGGTACTGTGTGAGATGTGTGTCCATGATAAAAACTGGAATCTGCATGACTAGGGCAACAGTGCAGGATGTTTGATAACTATGCAAATAGATATCCGAAGAGACAGCCGCAGACATGAGTTTGAGGAGGGAGACCCCAGGCTGGAATGATGGGGAGCATGAATGCAGTTGCTATCGACCCCGAAGCTTCTAGTCCTGTTGGAAAGTTTATGTCAGTTGGAAGTATCAACTTCACAGAAGTTAAATTAACAGGACGTCTCCACTCCTCAGCTCTATTCCTACACTCTCTTCTCTCCACACACTGTCACAGCCTTTCCAACTGCTTGAAAGGCACAGGGGACCCTCCACCTGCCACCTTGCGAACCACACTCGATGAATCCTCTCTTGTCCCTTTGATACCTGCAAAATGCTTCCTCCCCCTGATCCTTATATCTTACTATATGAATGTGCAGTTTTCTTCCATGGAAGGAAGTCTTTTCACGTACTGTATATCCCCATCAGGCTAAGATCCTTTTCTTTCCTTTCTCAGCCAAGACTCCAGAAAGGAAAAAACCCTTCCTCTCTGCTTCTCTTTCATTGGCATGTAGGTGATTTTCTTTCTTCCTTTCTCTCCACGCTTGTTGAACTAGCTGGTTCCATGTACTGGATGGGCAACTGCACTCCTATATTTGAGGCCATAGGTTCAAGATCTGTTTATTTCTCTCACATGGGCAAGATGTTTACACCTTTCAGGCATCCATGGACACATGAGTCTGTGCCCAAATTCTTTTAGTCAACCTGGCTTGTGAATTTTTTTTACATTTCAGCTTCTAGCAGAATTCATGCCCGCTGTGGAAGTGTCTTTCTATTGGGTGAATATTCCACAGTTCATTTGTCCATAGTCTTGTCAATGCTTCTTTGGTTGGCTTTATTAATGATTTGCTTTGCTATTACAAATGCTGCTGCTATAACTCTCATGCATGTTTATTCAGGTATAAATGTGGAAATGTTACCATTGGGTTGTGTACTCTGCCTGGAAATTTGCATGTTTGGCCATTAAACTTTAATAGATGATTTTAAAGGAACTCCTAGAGTCATTATAACAAAATTTTTCCCATGAGTTCCTCTTGCATCACCAACCTTTATCAAATATGGGAAAGTAATCACAACTAATTTTTCCTTAGCATGTGTGTATGAAACAATGTCCCCAAACTTTAATTTGTAATTCTGAAAGAACTGTGTATGCGTGCTCAGTTTTGTCAGACTCTTTGCAACCTCATGGATTGTAGCCCACCAGGTTCCTCTGTCCATGGGATTTCCCAGGCAAGAATACTGGATTAGGTTGCCATTTCCTTCTCCAGGGGATTTTCCCGACCCAGGGATCAAAGCCATGTCTTCTGTGTCTCCTGCATTGGTGGGTGGATTCTTTTACACTGAGCCACCAGGGAAGCCAAGAGAACTGGAATACCAACTAAATTTGTCATTAAAGGGGAGAAAGTTGCTTCATGTGACATTTACTTGAACTCCAGCTTTGGTTCATGGTCAGATACCGTCTGTTCAGGGAAAGCCATGGAGGGAAATGAGAAGTGGAAACAGAGGAGCCGCAGACTCCAGCCATTCAGCTGCATCCAGTGAGTAGAGACACTAGTGTGATGCTGTCGGGAGCATCACACGCTATAAAAAAATTGAGAGTGAAAGGTGAAGTATCATTTTCCTCTCCTTGATAAAAACACTTCAAGAACATAAATCCCACCTGGAGGCCAAACAGGAGAGATAATGGTATTTGCCACCAATAGAAAAGGGGAAGGATGATGTGTTTCTGATTTCATTTAGCATTCAGAGTGATTATTCTGTAACTTTTGTGTGTACAGTCTTTCTAATAAGTCTGTCAGAGTAGATGATAAATGGCTTGCAAGCAACAAATAGGAAGATTAGCTGGATAGAAAAGTCTTCATAATTATTATTCTATAAAAGAAAGTAGATAACAGACAAGATGCACCCAATGACCCCAATTCTGTGAGAAGATATGCATAGGAATAGAAGATATGCATAGGAATAGAAGTGCATGAATGAAATTCTAGAAAAAAACACCCAAACATTTTTGAGAGAGAGATGTCATTTCTGAATCGTGGAGTTATGCATGATTTTCCTCATTTGTGCTTTGCTGTCTTTAAGATTCCCTGGAATGGGAATAAATAACACTTTGACAAGATAAATTGCCAAAACTATGACTATCTGAAGCTAACAAAAGAGCTATTGAACACTGGTGGCCAGCAGACCCAATGCCTTTAGCTCCACAGCTAGATTTGGGGTGTTGGGAAGAGATCCAGGTAGGAGGGAGAAAGGTTCATGAACAGAGCAGAGCACTTGCAAATATGCAGGACTATTTGTGCGTGTGTGTGTGTGTGTGTGTGTGTGTGTGTGTGTGTGTGTGTGTGATGAACACACACTATAATAACAATGATTACAGAAGGAGGTGAGTTTATGGGAGGTTGCCATTTTGTGCCGCTTATTTTTCCTGTTTTAAGAGTTCCCTTCCAGGGGCCTTCTCTGGTAGTCCAGGGTTTAAGAACTCTACACTTCCACTCCAGGGGTCATGGATTCGATCCTTGATTAGTGAACGGAGATTCCCGCATGCCTACATGCCACACAGTGTGACAAAGAAGAAAAAGCACTTTACTCTTAAGATGAAAAGAGTTTCACTATAAAGCTGTTTTTTAGATAAAAAGAGTCTCCTTCCATAAATCAGTGATGCTTCTGATGGTGTCTGCTCAGCCTTGGAAATCATGTATACAGCACAAATTTAAGAGCATTTCAGCAGTCTCCACAACCAGCCCCAGTGACTGCATCCATCTTGGAGCAACTTGGGCAATCATTACAATTATCAGAATGATTTAATCAGCTATGGAAGAATCTGGTTGACTTTTAGATTACAAAGGGCAAGGAGCTCTCTGATATTCAAGAAGATAAGTTTCACAGTTGAAGCTTATAATCAATTCAAAATGTATTAGGTGACAAAAAGATAAACACACAAAGATGCTTCTCTGCATCATTTATTCATTCATGCATCATACAAATAATGAACACTAAATAAGCACGAGGCACTGTTTTATGCTTTGAGGATGCAGCAGAGAACCCAAAGCAAAAGCCTGTCTTATGAAAATTGCATTTCAATAGAGAGAAGCAACAATAAGCAAATGAAATAAGTAAATTATGTAGTATGATAGAATGTGGTAAATGCTGCAGGATCTGGAAAGAGAAACAGAAAAGGTGTAGGAGGCTGAAATTTTAAACAAAGCAATCAAAAGAAGCTTTACAGAGAAAGCAGAATTTGAGCAAAGACTTAAAGGAATAAAAAGAATGAGCCCTTCAGATACCTTGGTAGAGAGTGCTGAGGTAGAAAGAAGAGCGTGAGCAAAGGCCCAGAGGCAGGCAGGGGCAGGCTGGCATGCGGGCTGGGGCAAGGGGGCTGTGCACAGGCACCATTGGGGGTCCGTGAGTTCAAAGAGACAGCTGATGAGGCCGAGTCCTGAATAAGATGGGAAAGACTTTTGATATGGGCTTTTTTAAAGATTTTTTTTTTTTTAATGTGGACCATTTCTAAAGTCTATTAAATTTTTTACAATTGCTTCTGTTTTAACTTTTGTGTTTTGAGGAGGGGGGGGGGTTGGCTTAGAGACATGTGAAGTCTTAGCTCCCTGACCAGGGAGAGAACACACATCCTGTGCATTGGAAGGCCAGGTCTTAACCACGGGCCCACCAGGGAAGTCGTGATATTTGACATAAATTTATACATAGTTGAGCAGGGGAAAAAAATGCTACAGTACTGTATGCTCCCTTTTCTGCTACAAGTATACACAAAATGGTGGAATTTTTCTCCTTCTCACAGGAGGAATCAGGAGTTTCAAGACGTTACCTCTGTGCACTATCGACTGAGTCAGTGTCCACATGACCATATCGACCAATCTCACTCTCCAGAGACTCTTGGCGTTCTTAGTTGTAGTAAATTTCACCTCTAAGTGTAACTGGTCGGTCCCAATCTGTGTCCTTGCTCTCACAACTCAGAAACAGCCAACCCTGAGCATTTGACATCACCATGTTTTCACATATAAGCCACAGGGATGTGGAGGGAAGTTGGAACGCCTGGTCCCGGAGGCCCTGACAAAGGGTGCGAGGTGTCGAGAGTGAAGATGAAGCTGTCTTCACAGTGACCAGGAGCATAAACTGTCGACAAACTCCTGTTTTAGGGCACAAATGTTGAAAACGGACGCAGCACAGAGACCACTGCTGGCAAGAGGGGAAAGGAGGGCGGCGGACTGGCCTTGAGGGTGGGGACCCAGCCTCACTTCCCTCCACATGGGAAGAGGCTGGGTTCTCTGGATGCCTGACTTAAAAAGGGTAGCTTTGGCAAAGGTCATGAAGGACTGCGGGAGAATCACGGGAACCAGCTAACGCTCATGGGGAGGAGAGAAAGAGAGAGAGAGAGGGTTGCAGGGGCGAAGCATCCATTTAAGGAGAATTAGAAGAACAGAGGCACTCTAGGCACTCAGGGGGAAGAAATACAAATTGGAAGGCCCCAGAAGTTTCATAAAAGCATCTGCCATCCAGTTTGATAAAGTTTGCAAAGCTCCTATCACAGTCCCGGGCACAACCTAACAGCTCAGTCAGGGTGAGCTGGCCTAATGGTCAAGGAGCGGCTGACGGTGCAGCTCCAGAGAACACAGCCTTCGCATTCAGACTTGGCTCTGGTACCAGCTCTGCCACCTACTAGAATCACTTCAGGATTATAAACTGAGATTATAATTGTGTTCTCTCTTTGGGAATGGATATGTTTAATGAGAATTTACATATAAAATTTGGGGAAGATTTTTTAATTGATGTATATTTGATGTACAATATTATATATGCTACAAGTGTACAACATAGTAATTCACAATTTTTAAATATAATACTCTATTTATAGTTATTATAAAATATTGGCTATATTCCCTGTGTTGCATAGTATATCACTATAGCTTATTTTGTCCATAGTACTTTGTACCTCTTAATCCCCTTAAGAATGCTTTTACATGTAGCTGTCCAGGTTTCCCACCACTTATTGAAGGGATTGTCTTTTCTTGATGTATGTTCACTAAGTTGTGTCCAACTCTTCACAACCCCATGTTCTGTAACCCTGCAGGCTCCTCTGTCCATGGGATTTCCCAGGCAAGAATACTGGGGTGGTTTTCATTTCCTTCTCCAGGGGATCTTCCCAACACAGGGATCAAATCTATGTTTCCCACACTGGCAGGTGGATTCTTTACCATTGTGCCACCTGGGAAGTCCATCTTTTCTCAATACAAATAACATAATGTTTGAAAACAGTACTAAATGTTTAATAACTGGTAGCTATTAGTACTTGTCTAATAAATACCAAGCAAACAGGTGAAAAGTCACCTCTCAGATATATGTTCCTTACAATGGTGAGCAGCACAAGACAGGTGAGAACCAGGAGAGCTCTGGTGATCGTGAGCTCACACACAGACAAAGAAAGCAATGTGGGAGGAAACAGACATCATCCTGTTTAAATGATGATATATTGAAAGAAAGTGCTTTCTTAGCAAAGCCAGTATTGAGAAAGTATTTAGCAAGTAAGATGTGTCCTCCGTGTCTTCACTTTAATAAAACATGATCACATGTTTGGCAGTGCTTTGTTCTTTTCAAAAGTGCATGCCCACCACAGATAACAGGGTTAAGTAGCTGGGAGATTACACATCATGGAATGACATCAGATTTTAAATTAGATGACCTCTCTCTTTCATTTGCTAACTCCTTTAGGAATGAGGAATCAGAGCATTGCTGATGCTGTAGTGAAGCCTGCGTAGAACAGTGGGCAAAAGCTGTGGGTGTGAGACTTCTGTTCTGATACTTCTGTCCCTCTACTGCTGAGATCGAGCACATATTGATCAATTCTGAGGCTCCTTAGTTCCACTCCCTGCTAAAGGGAGATGCTATAGTAACCCCCTTCCCTAATTTGCTCCTCTGTTTCCACCCATGCAATCATTTGTGCACTGAGCAGGTATTTTTTAAAAAGTGCCATCTGCTGTAGCAGGCAATTCTGCAGGTAAAATGAAATGAAGTGTCAGTCACTCATTCCGTCCAACTCTTTGCCACTCTGTGGACTGTAGCCCACCAGGCTCCTCTGTCCATGGAATTCTCCAGACAAGAACACTGGAGTGGGTTGCCATTCCCTTTTCCAAGGTTTCTTCCTGACCCAGGGACTGAAGTCAGTTCTCATGCATTTCAGGGAGATTCTTCACCATCTGGGCCACCAGGGAATCCCCGGCAGGTCAAAAAGTGAAAGTGTTAGCCACTTGGTTGTGTCTGACTCTTTGTGACCCCATGGACTAGCCCGCCAAGCTTCTTTGACCATGGAATTCTCCAGGCAAGAATACTGGAGTAGGTTGCCCTTCCCTTCCCAACCCAGGGGTAAAACTCAGATCTCCTGCATTGCAAGTGGATTCTTTACCATCTGAACCACCAGGGAAGCCCCTGCAGGTAAAGCATGGCTCTAAATTAGAGTTTTGTCACCTTCATGGAAAAATTAAAATATTATCAGAAAGCTGAATGGAAAACTGGTGCAAAATTTCAAAGAGGAAAGTCCCATTCAGGCGATGAGGATGAGAAAAGGCCCGATGGTGAGTGATGGTTCTTGAATTAAGTACTGGCAGCAAAATGTTGGGGGTTCCCTGGCAGCTCAGATGGGAAAGAATTTTCCTACAATGAGGGAGACCAGGGTTCAATTCGTGGGTTGGGAAGATCCCCTGGAGGAGGGAATGGCTATCCAGACCAGTATTCTGGCCTGGAGAATGGACGGAAGAGCCTGGCGCGATACAGTCCATGGGGTCACAAAAGAATCAGATGGGACTGAGTGGCTAACACTGCTACTACTAGCAAGATGTTAACTTCTGAGGTGGGAAAGAACGTTCCCCACCAAGTCACAGAAGCACTAGCTCAGGGTGCTTCTTTAAGAACCATCAGTGGTCTCGCTTGACTTTTCATCCTGGGTTGCCATCTTGATGACACATTTGTCAGAGCAAGTAGAAATGACTGATTTCTTATTCGGAATAACTATTGTTTTCCCTAAGTCACCTAATGGAAGTAACACTCAAGGGTAGATTTATATGAAGAATTCATACCCCAGGTAACAATCATGATGCCTACCAAGGTCATCTGAGCAATTCTGATTGCTCCTTTTTCCTTTCTGCATGGCATGGGTACAGCTTGTCAGCTGTAATCATGAAGTAAGTGAATCTTGTACTGACCTTGCCCTGTGTGGGGCGTGGTCTTAGGTGAAAGCTTGTGTAGGTCCCATAGAAGTCTGCTCTCTTAGGGAATCAACACTCAGTTCTCTGGTTACTTCAGGTGATAACTTAATTCTTGCTTCACAGGGGGACTCCTCCCCCTCCCCCAACTGGAGGCCTGCCTGGAGCTGGAGGCTGCAGATTGGTCCATGAGAAACACATCACCATTTTCTTTCTTATCTAGAGTATTTCTTCCTCCTCCAAAACCATGTTGACCCTGTGTGAAGCCCTCTTGGGAAGGTCTTACAAGACTGGTCCTGTTGTAGAGGTATCACAAGACTCTCTGGACTGGCAAGGGTTTCTGCCTGGCTTTTTCTATAACAAGTTCAGAGAATAGCTGCCAAGTAATCAGCTTGCCGCGGATGACAATATCTCTATTCCCACTGGTTGTGTTTCTTCCAGTGACCTCAATCTATCCAATATTATACAGAGAGGACAGACAATCTCATCTTTTCCAGAAACCTAGGCTGGGACACCCATTCTTTCTTCATTACATATCACACTGACTATAGCAACTTTACAGATGCCCGCTATGCTGAGAGTTTTAAAATAATGGATGTTGGATTTTGCCAAATTCTCTCTATATTTAATGAATTACAATGACTGCTTTTTTGTTGAGGAGAGATTCAGATTATAACAATGTAGCTACCATGTGATCCTGCAGACCCATTCCTGTGCATAAATCTGTAGAAAAGCATGGTCCAAAAGGACACCTGCACCACAATGTTCATCGTGGCACTGTTTACAATATCCAGGACGTGGAAGCAACCTAGATGTCCATTAACAGATGAATGGGTAAAGAAGATGAAGTGCATAAATACAATGAAACATTACCTAGTCATTAAAAAGAATAAACTAATGCCACTTTCAGCAACATGGATAGACCTAAAGATTGTCATACTGAGTGAAGTAGTCAGACAGAGAAGAAGAAATATTGTATGACATACCTTATTTAAGAAATGATACAAATGAATTTATTTACAAAAGAGATGAGACTCACAGACTTAGAGAATGAATTTGTGGTTGCCAGAAGGGAAGGATAGGGGGAAAGGATAGTTAGTATGTTTGAGATCAACATGTATACACTGCTGTATTTTAGATAACCAACAGATGGTGACTGCAGCCATGAAATTAAAAGATGCTTACTCCTTGGAAGGAAAGTTATGATCAACCTAGACAGCATATTCAAAAGCAGAGACATTACTTTGCCAACAAAGGTCAATCTAGTCAAGGCTATGGTTTTTCCAGTGGTCATGTATGGATGTGAAGAAAGCTGAGTACTGAAGAATTAATACTTTTGAACTGTGGTGTTGGAGAAGACTCTTGAGAGTCCCTTGGACTGCAAGGAGATCCAACCAGCCCGTTCTAAAGGAGATCAGTCCTGGTTGTTCTTTGGAAGGACTGATGCGAAAGCTGAAACTCCAATACTTGGCCACCTCATGCAAAGAGTTGACTCACTGGAAAAGACTCTGATGCTGGGAGGGATTGGGGGCAGAAGGAGAAGGGACAACAGAGGATGAGATGGCTGGATGGCATCACCGACTCAATGGATATAAGTTTGAGTGAACTCTAGGAGTTGGTGATGGACAGGGAGGCCTGGTGTACTGTAAATCACGGGGTCGCAAAGAGTTGGACATGACTGAGAGACTGAACTGAACTGAACTGAACTGAACCAACAGGGACCTGTTGTCAATCTCCCCCATCAGGAAGCTTCCATAAGCCTGTTATCCTTATCAGTCAGAGGGGGGACAGAATGAAAACCACAATCACAGAAAACTAATCAAACTGATCACATGGACCACAGCCTTATCTATCTCAATGAAACTATTAGCCATGCCATGTAGGGCCACCCAAGACGGATGAATCACGGTGGGTAATTCCGACAAAATGTGCTCTACTGGAGAAGGGAATGATAAATCACTTCATTATTCTTGCCTTGACAACCCCATGAACAGTATGGAAAGGCAAAAAGATAAGACACTGAAAGGTGAACTCCCAAGGTGGGTAGGTGCCCAATATGCTACTGGAGATCAGTGGAGAAATAATTCCAGAAAGAATGAAGAGACAGAGCCAGAGCAAAAACAACACCCAGCTGTGGATGTGACTGGTGACGGATGTAAAGTCCAAAGCTGTAAAGAACAATATTGCATTGGAACCTGGAATGTTAGGTCCATGAATAAAAGCAAATTAGAAGCGGTCAAACAAGAGATGGCAAGAGTTAACATCAACATTTTAGGAATTAGTGAACTAAAATGGACTGGAGTGGGTGAATTTAACTCAGATGACCAGTATATCTACTACTGTGGGTAAGAATCCCTTAGAAAAAATGGAGTAGCTCTCATAGTCAACAAAAAAGTCCAAAATACAGTACTTGGGTGCAATCTCAAAAAAGGACAGAATAATCTCTCTTCGTTTCCAAGGCAAACCATTCAATATCATGGTAATAATCCAAGTCTACGCCCTGACCAGTAATACTGAAGAAGCTGAAATTGAACAGTTCAGTGAAGACCTACAAGACCTTCTAGAACTAACACTCCAAAAAGATGTCCTTTTCATCTAGGGGTCTACAATGCCAAAGTAGGAAGTCAAGAGATACCTGGAGTAATAGGCAAATTTGGCCTTGGAGTATAAAATAAAGCAAGGCAAAGGCTTGAGCATCTGGAAGTTCAGGATTCACATACTTTTGAAGCCTGGCTTGTAGAATTTTGAGCATTACTTTTCTAGCATGTGACATGAGTGCACTTATGTGGTAGTTTGAATATTCTTTGGCATTGCCTCTCATTGGGATTGCAATGAAAACTGACCTTTTCCAATCCTGTGGAATTGGAATAGAGTTTTGACAAGAGAATGCACAGGC
>SJYC01124908.1:0-34920 GCA_006408675.1 Madoqua kirkii | reverse complement strand
CATGAAGTAAGTGAATCTTGTACTGACCTTGCCCTGTGTGGGGCGTGGTCTTAGGTGAAAGCTTGTGTAGGTCCCATAGAAGTCTGCTCTCTTAGGGAATCAACACTCAGTTCTCTGGTTACTTCAGGTGATAACTTAATTCTTGCTTCACAGGGGGACTCCTCCCCCTCCCCCAACTGGAGGCCTGCCTGGAGCTGGAGGCTGCAGATTGGTCCATGAGAAACACATCACCATTTTCTTTCTTATCTAGAGTATTTCTTCCTCCTCCAAAACCATGTTGACCCTGTGTGAAGCCCTCTTGGGAAGGTCTTACAAGACTGGTCCTGTTGTAGAGGTATCACAAGACTCTCTGGACTGGCAAGGGTTTCTGCCTGGCTTTTTCTATAACAAGTTCAGAGAATAGCTGCCAAGTAATCAGCTTGCCGCGGATGACAATATCTCTATTCCCACTGGTTGTGTTTCTTCCAGTGACCTCAATCTATCCAATATTATACAGAGAGGACAGACAATCTCATCTTTTCCAGAAACCTAGGCTGGGACACCCATTCTTTCTTCATTACATATCACACTGACTATAGCAACTTTACAGATGCCCGCTATGCTGAGAGTTTTAAAATAATGGATGTTGGATTTTGCCAAATTCTCTCTATATTTAATGAATTACAATGACTGCTTTTTTGTTGAGGAGAGATTCAGATTATATACAATGTAGCTACCATGTGATCCTGCAGACCCATTCCTGTGCATAAATCTGTAGAAAAGCATGGTCCAAAAGGACACCTGCACCACAATGTTCATCGTGGCACTGTTTACAATATCCAGGACGTGGAAGCAACCTAGATGTCCATTAACAGATGAATGGGTAAAGAAGATGAAGTGCATAAATACAATGAAACATTACCTAGTCATTAAAAAGAATAAACTAATGCCACTTTCAGCAACATGGATAGACCTAAAGATTGTCATACTGAGTGAAGTAGTCAGACAGAGAAGAAGAAATATTGTATGACATACCTTATTTAAGAAATGATACAAATGAATTTATTTACAAAAGAGATGAGACTCACAGACTTAGAGAATGAATTTGTGGTTGCCAGAAGGGAAGGATAGGGGGAAAGGATAGTTAGTATGTTTGAGATCAACATGTATACACTGCTGTATTTTAGATAACCAACAGATGGTGACTGCAGCCATGAAATTAAAAGATGCTTACTCCTTGGAAGGAAAGTTATGATCAACCTAGACAGCATATTCAAAAGCAGAGACATTACTTTGCCAACAAAGGTCAATCTAGTCAAGGCTATGGTTTTTCCAGTGGTCATGTATGGATGTGAAGAAAGCTGAGTACTGAAGAATTAATACTTTTGAACTGTGGTGTTGGAGAAGACTCTTGAGAGTCCCTTGGACTGCAAGGAGATCCAACCAGCCCGTTCTAAAGGAGATCAGTCCTGGTTGTTCTTTGGAAGGACTGATGCGAAAGCTGAAACTCCAATACTTGGCCACCTCATGCAAAGAGTTGACTCATTGGAAAAGACTCTGATGCTGGGAGGGATTGGGGGCAGAAGGAGAAGGGACAACAGAGGATGAGATGGCTGGATGGCATCACCGACTCAATGGATATAAGTTTGAGTGAACTCTAGGAGTTGGTGATGGACAGGGAGGCCTGGTGTACTGTAAATCACGGGGTCGCAAAGAGTTGGACATGACTGAGAGACTGAACTGAACTGAACTGAACTGAACCAACAGGGACCTGTTGTCAATCTCCCCCATCAGGAAGCTTCCATAAGCCTGTTATCCTTATCAGTCAGAGGGGGGACAGAATGAAAACCACAATCACAGAAAACTAATCAAACTGATCACATGGACCACAGCCTTATCTATCTCAATGAAACTATTAGCCATGCCATGTAGGGCCACCCAAGACGGATGAATCACGGTGGGTAATTCCGACAAAATGTGCTCTACTGGAGAAGGGAATGATAAATCACTTCATTATTCTTGCCTTGACAACCCCATGAACAGTATGGAAAGGCAAAAAGATAAGACACTGAAAGGTGAACTCCCAAGGTGGGTAGGTGCCCAATATGCTACTGGAGATCAGTGGGGAAATAATTCCAGAAAGAATGAAGAGACAGAGCCAGAGCAAAAACAACACCCAGCTGTGGATGTGACTGGTGACGGATGTAAAGTCCAAAGCTGTAAAGAACAATATTGCATTGGAACCTGGAATGTTAGGTCCATGAATAAAAGCAAATTAGAAGCGGTCAAACAAGAGATGGCAAGAGTTAACATCAACATTTTAGGAATCAGTGAACTAAAATGGACTGGAGTGGGTGAATTTAACTCAGATGACCAGTATATCTACTACTGTGGGTAAGAATCCCTTAGAAAAAATGGAGTAGCTCTCATAGTCAACAAAAAAGTCCAAAATACAGTACTTGGGTGCAATCTCAAAAAAGGACAGAATAATCTCTCTTCGTTTCCAAGGCAAACCATTCAATATCATGGTAATAATCCAAGTCTACGCCCTGACCAGTAATACTGAAGAAGCTGAAATTGAACAGTTCAGTGAAGACCTACAAGACCTTCTAGAACTAACACTCCAAAAAGATGTCCTTTTCATCTAGGGGTCTACAATGCCAAAGTAGGAAGTCAAGAGATACCTGGAGTAATAGGCAAATTTGGCCTTGGAGTATAAAATAAAGCAAGGCAAAGGCTTGAGCATCTGGAAGTTCAGGATTCACATACTTTTGAAGCCTGGCTTGTAGAATTTTGAGCATTACTTTTCTAGCATGTGACATGAGTGCACTTATGTGGTAGTTTGAATATTCTTTGGCATTGCCTCTCATTGGGATTGCAATGAAAACTGACCTTTTCCAATCCTGTGGAATTGGAATAGAGTTTTGACAAGAGAATGCACAGGCCATAGCAAACACCCTCTTCCAACAACACAACAGAAGACTCTACACATGGACATCACCAGATGGTCAATACCAAAACCAGATTTATTGTATTCTTTGCAGCCAAAGATGGAGCAGCTCTATACAGTCAGCAAAAACAAGACTGGGAGCTGACTGTGGCTCAGAGCATGAACCTCTTATTGCAAAATTCTTATTAAACTGAAGAAAGTAGGGGAAACCACTAAACCATTCAGGTATGATCTAAATCAAATCCCTTATAATTATACAGTGGAAGTGAAAAATAGATTTAAGGGATTAGATTTGATAACAGACTGCCTGAAGAACTATGGACAGAGGTTCATGACATTGTACAAGAAGCACTGGTCAGGACATTGCCAAGAGAAATGCAAAAAGGTTGTTTGAGGAGGCTTTACAAATAGCTAGGAAAAGAAGAGAAGCTAAAGGCAAAAGAGAAAAGGAAAGATATACCCACTTGAATGCAGAGTTCCAATAGCAAGGAGAGATAAGAAAGACTTTCTCAGCAATCAGTGTAAAGAAATAGAGGAAAAGAACACAATAAGAAAGAATAGAGATTTCATCAAGAAAATTAGAGATACTAAGGGAACATTTCATGCAAAGATGGGTACAATACAGGACAGAAATGGTATGACCCTAACAGAAGCCGAAGATATTAAGAAGAGGTGCAAGAATACACAGAAGAACTGTACAAAAAAGATCTTCATGACCCAGATAATCACGATGGTGTGATCACTCATCCAGAGCCAGACATCCTGGAATGTGAAATCAACTGAGTCTTAGGAAGCATCAATGCAAACAAAGCTAGTGGAGTTGATGAAATTCCAGTTGAGCTATTTCAAATCCTAAAAGATGATGCTGTGAAAGTACTGCACTCAATATTCCAGCAAATTTGGAAAACTCAGCAGTGGCCACAGGATTGGAAAAGGTCAGTTTTCATTGCAATCCCAATGAGAGGCAATGCCAAAGGATATTCAAACTACCACATAATTGCACTCATGTCACATGCTAGCAAAGTAATAAAGTTCTACAAGCCAGGCTTCAAAAGTATGTGAATCCTGAACTTCCAGATGCTCAAGCTGAATTTAGAAAAGGCAGAGGAACCAGAGATCAAATTGGCAACACCGGTCGGATCATAGAGAAAAACAAGAATTTCCTTAAAACATCTACTACTGCTTTATTGATTATGCCAAAGCCTTTGACTATGTGGATTACAACCAACTATGAAAAATTCTTCTAGAGATGGGAATACCAGACCACTTGACCTGGCTCCTGTGAAATCTGTATGTAGGTCAAGAAGCAACAGTTAGAACTGGACATGGAACAACAGACTGGTTCCAAATTGGGGAAGGAGAACATCAAGGCTGTATATTGTCACTCTGCTTATTTAACTTATTTAAATGGCACCCCACTCCAGTACTCTTGCCTGGAAAATCCCATGGATGGAGGAGCCTGGTAGGCTGCAGTTCATGGGGTTTCGAAGAGTCAGACATGACTGAGCAACTTCACTTTCACTTTTCACTTTCATGCAGTGGAGAAGGAAATGGCAACTCACCCCAGTGTCCTTGCCTGGAGAATCCCAGGGACGGGGGAGCCTGGTGGGCTGCCGTCTCAGGGGTCGCACAGAGTTGGACATGACTGAAGCGACTTAGCAGCAGTAGCAGCAGCAGCATATGCAGAGTACATCATACAAAATGCTGGGCTGGATGAAGCACAGGCTGGAATATCAATAACCTCATATATACAGATGACACCACCCTTATGGCAGAAAGTGAAGAGGAACTAAAGAGCCTCTTGACGAAAATGAAAGAGGAGAGTAAGAAAGGTGGCTTAAAACTCAACATCCAGAAAATGAAGATCATGGCTTCTGGTCCCATCACTTCATGGAAAATGATGGGGAAAGAATGGAAACAATGAGAGACTTTATTTTCTTGAGCTCCAAAATCACTACAGATGGTGACTGCAGCCATGAAATAAAAAGACACTTACTCCATGGAAGGAAAGTTATGACCAGCCTAGAGAGCATATTAAAAAGCAGAGACATTACTTTACCAGCAAAGGTCTGTCTAGTCAAAACTATGGTTTTTCCAGTGGTCATGAATGGATGTGAGAGTTGGAGTATAAAGAAAACTGAATGCCAAAGAATTGATGCTTTTGAACTGTGGTGTTGGAGAAGACTCTTGAGTGTCCCTTGGACTGCAAGGAGATCAAACTAGTCCATTCTAAAGGAAACCAGTCCTAAATATTCATTGGAAGGACTGATGCTGAAGTTGAAGCTGCAATATTTTGGCTAGCTGATGTGAAGAAATGAGTCATTCAAAGAGTCTGATGCTGGGAAAGATTGAAGTCAGGAGAAGAAGGGGACAACAGAGGATGAGATGGTTGGATGGCATCACCAACCCTATGGACATGAGTTTGAGCCAGCTCTGGGAGTTGGTGATGGACAAGGAAGCCTGGCGTGCTGTGGTCCATGGGGGTCGCAAAGAGTCACACATGACTGAGTGACTGAACTGAACTCAACAGAAGGACCTACTGTATAGAACAGGGAACTTTGCTGACTGTTATTTGGCAGCCTGGACCAGAGGGACATTTGGGAGAGAATGGATATGTGTATTTATATGACTGAGGCCCTTTGCTATGTACCTGAAACTATCACAACATTGTTAACTGGCTATACTCCAACATAAAATAAACTTTTTTTAAAAAAAGGTCCATGAATTCATGGCACTTAGTGCATCTGCAACATTGTGAACCACTCCTCTCTGAGCTTTCACATGTTTCATCACCCCAGAACAATATCTTGTCTCCTTTCATTACCTCCCATTTCTCCTTTCCTCTACCTCCTGGCCAACCACTCATCTGCTTCTTGTCGATATGGATTTGCCTGTTATTTATATTTTATATAGAGAAATATATGGAAATATGTATCCCTTTTTATAGCTGAGTCCATTCTAAAAGAGATCAGTCCTGGATGTTCTTTGGAAGGACTGATGCTAAAGCTGAAACTCCAGTACTTTGGCCATCTCATGTGAAGAGTTGACTCATTGGAAAAGACTCTGATGCTGGGAGGGATTGGGGGCAGGAGGAGAAGGGAACGACAGAGGATGAGATGGCTGGATGGCATCACTGACTTGATGGACGTGAGTCTGAGTGAACTCCAGGAGGCCTGGCGTGCTGCGATTCATGGGGTCACAAAGAGCTGGACACGACTGAGCGACTGAACTGAACTGAACTGAGCTGAATGTTTTATTTTATGTCTACCCACACACGCATAAAAGTGTCTGTGTGAACATAGAAATTTGATACTGCTTTTATTACCCTTGTGTGTTACATGAGTGGAATTTCACTGTCACATGGTAATTTTAAGCTTAACTTTTAAAATAACTAAGTCAAGCTGTTTTTCTCTGAACCTCCATGGTTGTATATCCTTCAGAAAATATATGAGTTCCTATTTCTCCACATCCTTTTAAACACTTGCTAGTTTCAGATTTTCTTTTTAAATTTGAGCCATTTAGCATGTGTGAAGTGACATCTGTCATTGTTTTCAATTAGCATTTGCACAGTGACCAGTGAAGTTGAGTATTTTTTCATGTGCTTGCTTTCCATTTGCATATTTTCTTTGGAGATGTATCTATTCAAGTCATTGCCCCTTTCTAAAACTGGATCATCTGTCTTGTTGCTGAATTGTGAGAATTCTTTTGATATTCTAGAAGGAAACCCCATCTGATATGTGACTTGCAAATATTTTCTTCAGTTTTGTAGTTTGTCTTTTCTCTGTCTTGAAAATGTTCTTCAGTGCACAAAAGTTTTTCTTTTTAATGAAGTCCAGTTTGTCTTTTTTCCTCCTGTTGCTTATGATTTTGATGTCAAATCTGAAAACCCATGAACAGATCTTAGGTCACAAAGAATTATCCTTATGTTTTCCTCTAATGATTTTATAGCTTTCTCTGTGATAGAAACCACTTTGAATTCATTTAGGTTTCTCTGAGGATTGAATATGGTTGTCACTGTGCCTCACCTGTTGTAAGAGCTTTAAAAGCACTAGGTTTGTGTTGCCATTAGGACCCAATGTTCTGACTTTGTCTTTACAAACTGAACAAATAGAAGCCTGTAAATTCAGACTGAGTTCTTCAAAGTGATCAAAAAAGAAAAAAACAAAAAGCATTTTCACTTTTTAATTCATCCCACTCAAAATAAACAGTTCTTCCAGGGTGTCACTCTGTGCACAGATGCCCACCTCAATATTAGCTATACTCTGTTTTTCCAAATATTCTCCCTGTGAGCAAACAAAACTCTCCTTAAGATCCTGTGTTTTGTTTTTTTTTTTTCAGGACGTGGTCCCTTTGGCCCTGAAAACACAGATCCCAAGGGAAGCACCAGAGCCCATAGCCTGCCCAGGGAACCCCAATGCCGCCTCCTTGTAATGATGCTGGGCGCCAGTCTCTCCTCCAAATGGAACTTCTCTGGATGCTCAAGCAAGGCAGACATGAAGGGTGAGGAAAGATGGGCCCGTTTAGCTAACCTTTTGGGGGAGAGGTTAGGAAAGAGAAAGACTCGAAGCGCAACACTGCAAATTTTGCACAACTGCATATTCATGGAGTCAAATTGCTGGTCACTCCAAGGTCTTTGAAAGGCCTGCTCAGGTGAAGTCCAAGCTTCATCAGCATCACAGTAAATCCCACTGGGGTTAAACATAACTGCCAACTAATTCTCTAAATCCATTCCACCTATGCAGTGTATCTTCTCGAATACTTTTGTTTTCAGTTTTTCAGTCGAATGGTCAAGCAGGTTGTACCAGCTCAGCGTGGTGTGACCACAGTATTCCAGGCTTGAATCTCAGCACTTTCTTCTTCATGTGCATAGACCGGGTGACTTGCCTTGACCCAGGCTGGGTCCTGAGCCCGTGCAGGCCTTCTCTGTGGGGTCTCTATACCCTTTCATCTCAGAGTCAGGACTGGTTCCTTTTCGGGTGCCTGATCAGCTGCATGTTAGTTTGGTCTGACTCCAACGAGAAGGACTGGCAGCCATTCAGGCAATCGGTTTAAAATTGTGATGCCTGTGACCAAGCAACCCCACTTCTGGGCAAAACTATAATTGAACAGGCCCACATACCCCAGTGTTCACTGCAGCACTATTTGCAATAGCCAAGACATGGAAACAACCTAGATATCCATCAGCAGGTGAATGGATAAAGAAGATGTGGCACATATATGCAAAGGAATATTACTCAGCCATAAAAAGGAATGAAGTTGAGTCTCTTGTAGAGATGGGATGGACCTAGAGTCTGTCATACAGAACGCAGTAAGTCAGAAAGAGGAAAACAAATGTCATGGATTAATGCATATATGTGGACTCTAGAAAAATGGTAGGGATAAACCTATTACAGGACAGGAATAGAGGTACAGACATAGAGAAAGGACTTATGGACACAGCGGGGAAAGGAGGTGGGAGAAACTGACAGAATAGCACAAATATGCTACCATGTGTAAAATAGCTAGCCAGTGGGAAGCTGCTGTACAGCACAGGGTGCTCAGCGCTCTGTTATGATCTAGAGGGGTGGATGGGGAGCAGGGTAGGAGGGAGATCCAAGAGCAAGGGGATACATGGATACATATGGCTGATTCACATTACTGTACAGCAGAAACACAGCATTCTAAAGCAACTATTGTTTTGTGTTCAGTAGCTAAGTTGTGTCAGGCTCTTTGCAAACCCGTGAACCGCAGCACATCAGGCTTCCCTGTCCTTCACTGTCTCCCAGAGCTTGCTCAAATTCATATCCACTGAGTTGATGATGTTATCTAGCCATCTCATCCTCTGCCACCCTCTTCTCCTTTTGCCTTCCATCTTTCCAAGCAGCAGAGTCTTTTCCGGTGAGTTGGCTCTTTGTATCAGGTGGCCAAAGGATTGAAGCTTTAGCAGCCCAAGAAAATAAAATTTGTTGGTCAAAACCAACTATACCCCAACTGAAGAAAAAAAAAAAAAACTGTGCCACTGCTCACAGTTTTCATGGCAAGCTTCTTATGAGTCACAGGTGTGAAATTAAGATGTAAGGGAGCTTAGAGGGGAGGAAATACTGTGCATTTAGTAGAAACACTAAATGGTGCTGGACACCAGATACACTGGGTGACGTGAGAAAAATGTGGAGTCAGTCCTCTTGAAATGGGAAGTCCAGTAAACAAATGAAGATGAAATCAGTAATTGATTCATCTGTTAGTAAATTTTATGAAATAAATGTGAGCAGAACCTTTTCGTAGGGTGGTCAGAGATACAGAACTAAGGCTTATGAAATCCTGGTGTAATTCTGGTGAGCTAAATGCTTTTAGACATCACTTTACCCAAAGTGTTAGGTACTGTTGTCCAGCGTACATGAAGAAACAGACTTATGTAACTTTCCCTGAGTGGAGAATAAAAGCCACTGAGTGTCTGAGTCCCCAGACAAAAAGGAATTATCCAAAATCAAAGCTTGAGCTCTAGAAGGACCATCCAGGCTGCTGGGCCTTTGATCTGGGGGCTGTGTTTCTCTGAGAGCCACAGTTAGAATGCTCGACAGTCACCCGACACGGCAGTCACGGCCATCAGAAATGACCTTGTCGAGCTTAAAAGTGTTGCTTAAGGAGAGCTGAAAGATTTAAGTAATGAAACAATGGGATTTCTAATTCCTGACCACATCCCCAAGCTAATATCCTGATGCTCTCCCTAACTGAGGCCATGACAGTGTCCCTAACTCTTGACCTGAACTATCTCTTACTGAGTCTTTGAAGGTTTCTCTAACACGTGTCCTTGCACTGTTTATGACTAAGGCCCCGAGGCTGGCCCTGTTACTGCCCTGACACCAGTCCTAAACAAGGACTGACCCTAACTAGATGCTGATGGATTCCCTAACATAGGCCCCGATTCTGTCAATAACTAAGGTCCTGACACTCTCCCGAGCTAACGTCCCTGACAGAGGGCCTGACCCTCTCACTAAGGCCCAGTCCTCTGTCCTGGACCATTTCGGAGAGGTGTTGGAATGTGACCTGGTTTTTACGGCTGGGCTGGCGGAAAGAGCAACGGTGCATCAGACACACAAGGGATTCATCACAGACTCCGGGATTCCTTTAGGAAACCTAAATTCCATTTATTCCAACAAAAACTTAAATTGAATACAACAGCATTTTTACCTGAAGAAATTAATGTTGCCTTCTAAAGGCTGACATCAAATATCAACTTACTGACTCCTGGGGTCCAGCTGTCACCCCAACACCTGTATCAAGTACTACACCCTAGGTTTAAACTCTTCAAGTTTTGAGTTCTAATGAACTAACATTAAAATTGGAGTCCTAAACAGTGGGATGGGGGCATGCCCACGATTTGGATAAGGGGATGCAAGTCTAAACTAGAGGTTCGAGAAGACTGAGGCTATTTGCTGAAGTGCATAATGTCCAATTTTAGGGCTAACATTCTACGATTTAAAATATGGAAGGTCCTAGTTGAAGAGGGAAAAGCACAGAAAATAACATGTAAACTGAATTGTCTGAATTTCTCCTGTGGATGTGTCTTACAAAATGTTCCTTCTGCTTCATATTTAATTTAGTAATTCCTACCACATGGGCTTCCTGGTGGCTCAGATAGTAAAGTATCTGTCAGCAATACAGGAGATCCGGGTTTGATCCCTGGTTTAGGAAGATCCCCTGGAGAAGGGAATAGCTACCCACTCCAGTATTCTTGCCTGGATCATTCCATGGACAGAGGAACCTGGTGGGCTATAGTCCATTTTTTTGAACTATAAAGATGTAAGAGGCAGAAAAATGGCCTCCCTCCCCCCAAAATAATGTCCATTTCCTAATCCATGGATCTTGTAAATGTGCTACCATACCTGGAAGAGTTGGGTGCCACTATGGGAGTAATCAGAGATGCAGCATTTTGGCTTTGAAGGTGGAAAGATGGAGCCAAGAGCCCCCAGAAAACAGCAAGGCAAGACACTGGATCCTTTCCTCAAAGCCTCCAGAAAAGAAACCAGCCCAATTCCCATCTCGACTTTAGCCCAGGGGGACTAGAGCTATAAGTTCATAACTTTGTATTGTTTAAGTCACAGACTGTTTAATCTATTAAAGCAGTAACAGAAAAGGAACACCATAGTGGGGTTTCTCCCTTATGAACAGGTATAACCTCATGTCTACATGAGCTCCTTAACAATGTAAAATAAATATTGTGTCTTTTTTAATTGCTGCTTTAGGAAATTAAGTCTTTATCTATTAATTTCTAAATTACTATAGATGAAAAGATACAAATTAGACTAAATTGAAAGCTTTTTGTTATTCTCTACTTGCATAGCCTTTCCAATATTAATTTCCTAGTTGTGTGAGGTTTCCTCTTTAGTGTATGGCCACTGACCTCATGGGATGCAGGTGAAATCGCTTGTCAAAGCAACATGTGTTAGAACCTGGTGAAATAAAGCTTTGAGTTCGAGAAATAAAGATTTATTTAAAAAGACAAATAAATAAATATTGTCTTTTTTAAATGAATAAGTTCATGGATACTTTTCAATTAGCAGCATTTTTTATATGTCATAGCTTCATGTCTCATCTAAATCTATGAAATAATAGACTTACTATAAGAAGAGATCCTATTGGCTTTGGGCATGAAGCCAGGAAATTTTAAAAAACTGAAGCAAAACTACCAGGTGGTAAAAATGTTTCCAATATTTTGTGTCTTTTATGAAAAGACAGATTTTACTAGAAATTCACTGTCACTGGGAAACTCGCAGCCTGGAAACTATAGAGCCGTCACATGTTCTGCATGTGGCTAAGATAATTTTGCTTCCCTTTTCTGTTGGATTTGTAAACGAATTCTTAGGGAACACATACCATCTACACATGATGATCAATAAAATAGAGTGAGCAGTTTGTGTCAAGTGGAAAACGCTCTTATCTATTTTTCCAGAAATTCTGAGCAGTCTTATGGAATGTGATTACATAGGAATCCAACATAAAATAACATTGGTTTTTATGGCACCAACAATGTCACTTAATTGCATAGGAAAACATGTGGTAGGTGATATTTGAAAGAAGATATTGGATATAAAGTTATCTGCACATGCAGTGCCAATTCTAAGAAAAATATGTACAAAAAAATGTCTTATCAGGGAAAAAATGTCCAAATGTTAACAATGACAATTCTTGATGATAGTACTTGGTGTTACTTTTCTTTTTCAATTTTTTTCCTTTTTAATCTCAATTTTTTGCAATTTCCTACCATTAAATATAAAAGAACAAATTGTAGGAAGGAAAACTAGTAGCATTTTTTATAAAGCTAAGGTCAGCTCAACATCAGAAAATCTACTCATGCAAAGCTAAGAACTGCAAGAGAATCATAATAATTATACTTACATAGCTCATTGTATGCCAGGCACTAGCATATATTCAGCAATGTATATTTACAGCAATACTACAATGCATGTACTGTTAATATAATTATTTATATATAGTAAAACCAAGCCACAGTTTGTATAAATAACTTACATATTATCTCACATGAAATAAGTGGTCAAAGTTGAAATTCAACCCCAAAGATCCAGATGCCCATGTGGGAGAAAATGCTGTCTATATTTAAAAATAAAACTAGAAAAATAGGAACCCTCCTTCTACTTTTTGTGGGAAGGTAAATTGATATAGTCACTATGGAGAACAGTATGAAGGTTACTTAAAAAGCTAAAAATAGAGCTACCATATGATCCAATAACCCGACTCCTGAACACATACCCAGAGAAAACCATAATTCCACAGAATGTATGCAACCCAAATTTCATTGCAGCATTATTTACAACAGCCAGGACATGGAAGCAACCTAAATGTCCATACACAGAGGAATGGATAAAGAAAATGTGGCACATATATACAATGAAGTATCACTACAAAAAAGAATGGAATTGTGCCGTTTGCAGAAACGTGGATGCCCCTAGAGACTGTTGTACAGAATGAAGTGAGTCAGAAAGAGAAAGACAAACGTCACATATGAACACATTTATGTGGAATCAAGAAAAATGATACAGATGAATCTATTTGCAAAGCGGAAATAGAGACAGATGTAGAGAACAAACATATACACACCAGGGGCAGGACGAATTGGGAGACTGAGATGGACACTACACACTACTGACCCTATGAGCAAAACAGACAGGGAGGGACAGCGCGCTGGACAGCACAGCAACTACCAGGCGGTCTGCTGCTGCTGCTGAGTGGCTTCAGTCGTGTCCGACTCTGTGTGACCCGTAGACGGCAGCCCACCAGGCTCCCCCATCTCTGGGATTCTCCAGGCAAGAACGCTGGAGTGGGTTGCCATTTCCTTCTCCAATGCATGACAGTGAAAAGTGAAAGGGAAGTTGCTCAGCCGTGTCCGACTCCTCGCGGCCCCATGGACTGCAGCCCACCAGGCTCCCCTGCCCGTGGGATTTTCCAGGCAAGGGTACTGGAGTGGGGTGCCATCGCCTTCTCCAGTGCTCTGTGGTGACCTAAATAAGAAGGGAATCGAAAAGGGAAGGGATATATGTGTATGTATAGCTGATTCACTTCTCTGTACTGTGGAAACTGAAATAACACTGTAAAGCAAACACATTTCAAAAAAAAATTTTTTTAATAAGCAAAAATAAAACTAGTATTGCAACACACAAAAAAGAAGAGGGTGCCCTTCAAATAGAACATATCATGATCAATAAAGAAATATTCAAAAGCAGACACAAAACATTGACTCTGATAACACCGTCTCCCAGCTTCTATTCAACAACTTATTATGAATATCAGAAAGCAGCAAGACAAAATCTTAAACCTAGCTAATACCTTTAAGCAAGAGAAGAAGATTGCAAGTGAACGATTCTGTCACATTTTTCATGATCCATTATCACATTAGGTTTTGGGTAGGTTTTATGAAGATGTTCTTTATTAGCTGATATAAATTTCCCTCTGCTCTTAATTTGCTGAGAATTCATATCATGAATCTGTGTTATGTTTTGACTGATACATTTTCTGCATCTATTAATATGATTATATGATTTTCTTTAACCTGTTGATATGTCAGATTATATTAGTTAATTTTTGAATGCTAAAATAGCTTTGCATACCTGGAATAAATTCCAGTTGGTCATATATACATAATTCTTTTTACAGAGTGCTGGATTCATTTTCCCATTCTTTAATAAAAGGAACAAAGAATCTTTGGAGAAGTGATTGATTCTAGAACTGAGGCAGGCTGAGCCTGGAGCAATTTTTAGTGCCAGAAAAAGCAGCTTTTAAAGCAAGGTCAAAATGATACCACAAGCCTAGCTGAAAGAGAATTCACGGGGCCAAAGCCAGAAAAACTTGGGAAACAGAACAAGTAACAGTAATTTTAATTTGTAATCAAAAGATTGAAATATTTATGACTTTGTATTTTTATTCAATAACTAAGTCATATTTGACTCTGCGACCCCATGGATTGCAGCACTCCGGGCTCCTCTGTCTTCCACTGTCTCCTGGAGCTTGCTCACATTCATGTCCATTGAGTTGATGATGCTATCTAGTCATCTGATTGGCCAAAGTATTGAATTTTCAGCTTCAGCATCACTCCTTCCAATGACTGTTTAGGGTTGATTTGCCTTAAGATTGACTGGTTTGATTTTCTTGCAGTCCAGGGGATCCTCAAGAGTCTTCTCCAACACCACAATTCAAAAGCATCAGTTCTTTGGCACTCACCATTCTTTATGGTCCAACTCATCTCCATACAAGGCTATTGGAAAAACCATAACTTTGACTATATGGACCTTTGCTAGCGAAGTGATGTCTCTGCTTTTGAATACGCTGTCTAGGTTTGTCATTGCTCTCCTTCCAAACAGCAAGCTTCTTTTAATTTCATGACAGCAGTCTTTGTCCACACTGACTTTGGACCTCAAGAAAATAAGAGCTGTCATTGTTTCCACCTTTTCCACATCTACTTGCCATGAAATGATGGGACTGGATGCCATGGTCTTAGTTATTTGAACTGATAAGTTTTCAGCCAGCTTTTTCACCCTCCTCTTTTACCCTCCTCAAGAGGCTCTTTAGTTCCTCAGGAAACAGGTAAGGCAGCCTGATATTCCCAACTTTTAAAGAATTTTCCACAGTTTTTTGTGATCCACACAGCCAAAGTATTTAGCATAGTCAGGAGAAGATGATGGCACCTCACTCCAGTACTCTTGCCTGGAAAATCCCATGGATGGAGGAGCCTGGTGAGCTGCAGTCCATGGGGTCTCGAAGAGTCGGACACGACTGAGCGACTTCACTTCCACTTTTCATTTTCATGCATTGGAGAAGGAAATGGAACCCACTCCAAGTGTTCTTGCCTGGAGAATCCCAGGGAAGGGGGGTCTGGTGGACTGCCGTCTATGGGGTCCCACAGAGTTGGACACGACTGAAGCAATGCAGCAGCAGCAGCAGCAGCAGTGAAACAGAAATAAATATTTTCTGGAATTCCTTTGCTTTCTATGTAATCCAACAAACGTTGGCAATCTGATCTCTGTGTTTTCTAAACCAAGCTTGTACATCTGGAAGTTCTCAGTTCATGTGCTGCTAAAGCCTAGCTTGAAGGATTTTGAGCATTACCTGGCTAGCATGTGAAATGAGCACAATTGGATTGTAGTTCAAACATTCTTTGCCAGTGCCTTTCTCTGGGATTAGAATATAAACCGACCTTTTCCAGTCCTGTGGCCACTGCTGAATCTTCCAAATTTGCTGACATAATGAGTGCAGCACTTTCACAGCATCATCTTTTAAATTTTAAATAGCTCAGCAGGAATTCCATCACTTCCATTAGCTTTGTTCAGAGTAATGCTTCCTAAAGCCCATTTGACTTCTCCTTCCAGAATGGTTGGCTCTGGGTGAATGATCACATCATCGTGGTTATCCAGGTCATTAAGAACTTTCTTGTATAGGTCTTCGTGTGTTCTTGCCGTCTCCTCTTAGTCCCTTCTGCTTCTGTTAGATCTTACCATTTCGGTCCTTTGTGGTGCCCATCTTTTCATGAAATATACCCTTGATGTCCAATTTTCTTTCAGACATCTCTAGTCTTTCCCATTCTATTATTTTCCTCTACTTTTTTTTTTTTGCATCATTCATTTAAGAAGGCTTTCTTCTCTCTCCTTGCTATTCTCTGCAATTCTGCACTCAGTTGGACATATCTTTCCCTTTCTCCCTTGTCTATCACTTCTGTTCTTTTCCCAGGTATTTGTAAAACCTCCTCACATAACCACTTTGTCTTCTTGCATTTCTTTTTTTGGGGGATGATTTTGGTCACTCCCTCTTGTATAATCATATGAACTTCTTCAGGCATTCTGTCTACCAGATATAACCCCTTGAATCTATTTGTCACTTCTACTGCAAAGAGATCAGACCAGTCTAAAGGAAATCAACTCTGAGTATTCCTTGGAAGGACTGATGCTGAAGCTCCAACACTTTGGCCACCTGATAAGAAGAGCTGACTCATTAGAAAAGACCCTGATACTGGGAAAGATTGAAGGCAGAAGAAGTGGACAACAGAGAATGAGATGGTTGGGTGACATCACCGACTCAATGGACATGAGTTTGAGCAAGTTCTAGGAGTTTGAGCAAGTTCTAGGAGATGATAAAGGACAGGGAAGCTTGGTGTGCTGCAGTCCACGGGGTCCCAAAAGAGTTGGGCATGAATTGTATAACCATAAAGGATTTGACTTAAGTCATATCTGAATGACATAGTGGTTTTCCCTACTTTTTAAAATTTAAGCCTAATTTTTGCAATAAAGGGCTCATGATCTTAGCCACAGTCAGTGCCAAGTCTTGTTTTCACTGACTATAGAGATTCCTTATCTTTGGCTGCAAAGAACATAATCAATCTGATTTCAATATTGACCATCTGGTGATATCCTTGTGTAGTCATCTTTTGGGCTATTGAAGAAGGGTATTTGCTATAATCAGTGTGTTCTCTTGACCAAACTCTATTAGTCTTTGCCCTGATTCATTTTGTACTGCAAAGCCAAACTTGCCTGTTTTTCCGAGTATCTCTTGACTTCCTAATTTTCATTCCTATCTCTTACGTTGAAAAAGACATCTTTCTTGGTGTTAGTTCTAGAAAGATGTTGTAGGTTTTCATGTCGATGTTGTAGAACCAGTCAAATTCAGCTTCTTCGGCGTCAATGGTTGGGGCATAGACTTGAATTACTGTGATACTGAATGGCTTGCCTTGGAAATGAACAGAGATCATTCTATCGTTTTTAAGATTGTACCCAATTACCCCATGTCAGACTCTTTTGTTGACTATGAGAGCTATTCCATTTCTTCTAAAGGATTCTCACCCACAATGGTCATCTGAATTAAATTTGTCTGTTCCTGTCCATTTTCATTCATTGATTCTTAGCAGGAGGAGATTCTTGCCATCTCCTCGACCACATCAAATTTACTTTGATTCATGGACCTAACATTCCATGTTCCTATGTGATATTGTTCATTACAGCATCTAACTTTACTTGTGAAAGTAAAACACATCCACTTCAGCCCAATTACTTTATTCTTTCTGGAGCTAATAATAATTGCTGTCCCCTCTTCCCCAGTAGCATACTGGACACCTTCTGACCTCGGAGCGTGGGGGCTCATCTTCTGGTGTCATATCTTTTAGCCTTTTCATACTGTTCATGAGGTTTTTGAAGCAAGAATACTGGAGTGGGTTACCATTTCTCTCTCCAGTGGATCATGTTTCATCAGAACTCTTTACTATGTCCCATCAGTCTTGGGTGGTCCTGCACAACATGGTTAATAGCTTCACTGAGTTATGCAAGCCCCTTCACCATGACAAGGCTGTGATCCATGAAGAGGTTATGCCTTTGTACTGATGGATAAATTACAGACTCTGTAAATATTTGGTAAGGCCTCACTTTTCTTAGAGAATGACCTTAAGCAATAAATGTGGAAGAAGGGAAGGGAATAGTGAGGAGAATAGAAAACTGTTGTTAGAGTGATAGTTGCTGCTGGCAAAACCTGCCTGTAAGTGAAAACTCAGTAGAAAAACTTTTGTACAGAAATTATGTCCTTACAAAACTACGATGGTGGCTGTAACTTATGTTCACAAATTATTTGAAAGGTCTCTTGCTAGAAGGTGAAGCTGAATTACCCTTCCCTTTAGTATAGGCTGTATTAAACAAGCCACATCTAACAAAAAAGGAGATCAGAATTATAAAAATAACATAAGATACAATTTAATGAAATGTTTGAGCTAATATCAGTGATAAATCATGTTGACATATGTGTTTTCTGGTTTGATACAATGAGAAAGATAAACAGTTTGCCTCTGTGATATTCTTTCCCAGTCCATAACCTATCTAAGGAGAAAATATCAGAAAAACCTAACTGGGAAAATCTTACAAATTTCTAAACTGGTGATTTTCAAATGTGTCATAGGGAAGACAAGCAATAGGAAAAAAAAAATACAAACTGAGAAACTGTCATAGAATGGCGGAGACTAAGGATGCATGATGACTAAATGTGGCATGGTTTCCTAGACTGAGCATTAGGAAAGCTGGCGGAATTCACATAAATAAATCAAGAGGTTCTGTTTCAGATAACAGTAATGCACTACCTATATGTCCATCCACAGATGAACGGATAAAGAAGGTGTTACACACAATGAAATATTACTCATCCATTAAAAAGAAGGAAATAATGCCATTTGCAGCAACATGGGTGGACCTGGAGATTATCAAACTAAGTGAACTCAGACAGAGAAAGACAAGTGTTATGTGACAGTCTTATAGAGGAACTTAAATAAATTATGCAAATGAGTTTATCTACAAAACAGAAACAGACTCATAGACTTAGAGAATAAATGTACGGTTACCAGGAAGAAAGGGTGGGGTAGGGATAGACTGAGAGTTTGGGACTGACATGTCCACACTGCTATATTTAAAACAGACAATCAACAAAGGCCTACTGTATAGCACAGGGAACTCTGCTCAATATTCTGTGATTAACCAAAATGCGAAAAGAATTTGAAAAATATGTTGTTGCTGTGTTGCCCAGTTGTATCTGACTCTTTGCAACCCCACGGGCTGCAGCACAACAGACCTCTCTGTCCTCATCATCTCCCGAAGTTTGCCCAAGTTCATGGCCATTGCATCGGGGATGTTGTTGTCCAGCCATCTCATTCTCTGACGACTTCTTCTCTTTCTGCCCTCAATCTTTCCCAGCATCAGGGACTTTCCCAATAAGTCAGCTGCTTACATCAGATGACCAACATGTATATGTATGACTGAATCACTTTGCCATACCCTGATACTAATACAACATTGTTAATCAGCTATACTCTAATATAAAATTTACATTTAAAAGAAAGATCAAAAAAAGAGTAGTGTGCTGATGTCAATTTTTTTAGTTTTGATAAATCTACCATGTCGATGTAAGCTAGAATTTGAGGGAGATCATGTCAGAAGCTTCCGTTTCCTCATGAAAGAACAAGAGTCTTCCGCTGAGAGGGTGGGGTGGGTGCCAGGTGGGGAAGCTAAGGGTGTGCCCACTGGGAGGTCTGCTATGGATACATTAGTGGGCAAAGTTATGTGAGAAGTGCTGACAGGAAGGTACAAGGACCCCCTGAAGGGATGAAAATAACAAACTTGTGAATTTAAGAGGTTTAGGGGTTTTGGATTCCAAAATTATTATATCAGCACAAAATTTTCAGAGTCAAATAAAAGCATAAGATGTTGAACCACATTAATAATGTTTTAGTAAATAGCTTTTTGGAAAACTTAAAAAAATACTGATACCCAATATTTGCAATAGTATGAGAACCCAGGAATGTAATGCACCCTTGCATGAGTATAAATTGATAAAAATTTCTCTAGAAGCAGTCAAGACATATTTTCAAATACATCCAAGCTAATAAGAAACAAATCTTTGCAGAAAGAAATATCACTTCCAGAAACACATGTCAAAGAAATAAACAAAAGTTGCAGAGATGTGTACGTAAAGCTATACACTGTAGCTACTTTTAATGTCTTTATTTTTTTAATCCATGTGTGATATACAGAAAAAAGGAGAAAATCCTCCAGAGAGTTTCCATATACCCCACATTGTCTCTCCTGCTATTGTTCCCATGTGAAATGCACTGTACAGTTTTAACATTGTCAACTGGTGTGACATTGCTATCATGATTAATGCCCACCATGAATGTCCATTATTCATTTACATCATCATAGTTTTCACCTGCTGTCCCTTTCTTGTTTCTGAATCCCGTGCAGGTACCACATTAAACTGAGTTGTCGTGTCTCTTTAAACTTCTCTTGGCTGTGGTGGTTCTGACTTTCCTTGTTTTCATTTTTTTATTCCTTCTTTCAATGACCTTAACCAATTTTAAGGTGTAAAATCAGTTTGATCATTTTCTCATGCTAAGACTGGAGTTGTGGGTTACTGGGAAGATGAACACAGTGCAGGGTCAGGGGTCAACGAGTGTCAACATTTGTCATGAGTCAGGGGTCAACACGATTGCTGATGTTGGCCTTGCCCACCTGGCTTTGCCACTGCAACCTGACCCTTCCCCCTTTTCTTCCACGCCATGCACTTTGGAAACACATGGATCTGTGAGGTTCACACTGTAGGAACGGGAGTGATACCCTCTTCCTTGAGGCTGGAGTTCCTACACAAATAATTCAGAGTTCTTCTGCATGAACTTTGTCTCTATACCTTTATCTATTAATTTATTCTATCACTTATTTCTATCAGTATGGCTCATGGATGTTTATGTTATACTTATTGAGTTATAATTCAAAACTACTATATGTGTTTTGATTGTTTCAGTTTGAAATATTGGGAGCACTGTGAGTTAGCTTCTGCATTTTTTTCTCTGAAATATCCTCAACGACTGTGTGTGGGCATGTGAGTGTGGGTACGTGTGAGTTCATGGTGTGTCTTCGTGTGTGTCCATGTGTGGACATGCATTTTTGTGAGCATGTGTGTCTGAATGTTTCTTTATTTTCTAGCACTTCAAGATGCTTCAGGCTTATCTTCTATATTTTTTTCCCACAAATCACCACTCCTGCAAGGAGCCCTCATGTATTTTTTTGGAAAATAGTAAGTGCCTGCTAAATTGCTTCCATCGTGTCCAACTCTTTGTGACCCATGGACTCTAGTCCACCAGGCTCCTCTGTCCACGGGGTTCTTTAGGCAACAATACTGGAGTGAGTTGCCATGCCCTTATCCAGGGGATCTTCCTGACCAAACTGGCTTGTCTTTTGTCTCTGAAATTGGCAGGTGGGTTCTTTATCACTAGCACCACCTGGGAAGCCCCTGGAGAATAGTACCAGACACCAAAATCTGGATGCTGGGTGTGTTTATTGTTACCAGGGTTTTTTGTGTGTTTTTTTTCTCTTCTTCACCGTCTCACCTGACAGAACCAAAAATAGGCTTCCACTAGCTCTGTACACATACACATATAATCACTTACATGTGTTCATCCTCAGTCATTCAGTAGTGTCTGACTCTTTGTGGCCCAACAGACTGTAGCCCACCAGGCTCTTCTCTCCATGGAATTTTCCAAGCAAAAATACTGGGGTGGGTTCCCAAGCCCTCCTCCAGGGGATCTTCCAAACCCTGGGATCAAACCCCAGTCTCTTGTGTCTCCTACACTGGCAGGTAGATTCTTTACTATATCATCTGGGAAGCCCTGCCTCTTCTAACACTCCTTATCGCAGATACTAAATTGCTGCCCGTGGTGCCAAACTTACCCTCCATTCCCTTGCTTTGCGAGTTTGGGGCTGTGATGTTTCTAGCACATGAAGGGACCAGAACCTGCAGGAGCAACGGCCAACTCCCTCCTGCTGTCCCCCTGTGGTCTCCGTTGCACCCCTACAGCAATGCATCTTGTCTCCAGCAACTGCAGCTCCTGTGGGAGGTCAAAGTCACAGGCTTACAGGCACCTCATTTGGGTTTAGAGCAGAAGAACCTGCTGACCCATCTCAGAGGACTGAGTGTCCACATCCCATCCCCTCCTCCATCACCATGCCTTCCTATTGATCCTGCTCCCTGATTAACTTAGAGGTCATGCTCTACATGTCCAGCAGTTAAAATTTTTTAACTAAACATTTAGTATTGAATTTGCTTTTGACCGATAAAGCAATAAATTGATACACGTATTTGATTAAACATTTATATGATTGAAAGTAGAATATCTGTAACAGAAATAAAAGATGGCTGGAATAGCTTGTATGTAACAATGTCAAGACTCTAAGAAATAAAGGTCATAAAGATACCTGTTGCCTGTGTATTTTATACTACTGCTACTAATTACTAATAATGATATTTAAAATGCATTAAAGAATAGAAGAAGGGTTTAAACCTAAAAGCCTTACAATTTATGTAGCAAAACTTTCTAATTACAATTGATGATGGTTAATAACACATATTGTAACAAATCATTCAGATCTATAAGTTGAAATATCTGTCTTAGAAAAGCAATTTGGCACAGATTTCAAGAGCTGAAAGGGTGTCAAATCCAGTAAAGTCACTCTTCGAATTTACGATGAGTATTTTGATAAAAGAAACCCTCTAAGGATAAAAATAATTATTTCATTTAGTATTGTGTGCTAATGAAAAATTGGAAAGAAAACAAATCTCCAAAATAGGATACTATTTAATTATACAAAGTGAACTGTAGTTTACTGGCCTGATAAAATATGATGTAGCCATTAATGATTTTAAAACTATCTATTCACATGAGGAGTTTCCCTGATGGTTCAGTGGTAAAGAAACCATCTGCCAATGCAAGAGATGTGAGTTTGATCCCTGCATAGGAAAGATCCCCTGGAGTAGGAAATGGCAACCCATTCCAGTATTCTTGCCTGGGAGATCCCATGGACAGAGGAGACTGGCAGACTGTAGCCCATGGAGTCACAGAAGTGTCAGAAACAACTCAGTGACTAAAAAACTGTGGTGTTGGAGAAGACTCTTGAGAGTCCCTTGGACTGCAAGGAGATCCAACCAGTCCATTCTGAAGGAGATCAGCCCTGGGTGTTCTTTGGAAGGAATGATGCTAAAGCTGAAACTCCAGTACTTTGGCCACCTCATGCAAAGAGCTGACTCATTGGAAAAGACTCTGATGCTGGGAGGGATTGGGGACAGGAGGAGAAGGGGACGACTGAGGATGAGATGGCTGGATGGCGTCACCGACTCGATGGACATGAGTCTGATTCAACTCCAGGAGTTGGTGATGGACAGGGAGGCCTGGTGTGCTGCGATTCATGGGGTCACAAAGAGTCGGACACGACTGAGCAACTGAACTGAACTGAACCAAATGAGAGTACAAAACAGAAATATGGTGTTAATATGTTACAATTTATATATGAATACAGAAAAAAAATAGGAATGTGAAAACAAAAACAGGGATAAAAGGATCATGAAATGATTTTTAAGAACTAAAATTATATTGTTTTATTTACTATATTCAGTTCAGTTCAGTCACTCAGTCGTGTCCAACTCTTGGCCACCCCAAGGACTGCAGCACACCAGGCCTCCCTGTCCATCACCAACTCCCGGAGTTCACTCAAACTCATGTCCATGGAGACAGTGATGCCATCCAACCATCTCATCATCTGTCGTCCCCTTTTCCTCCCATATTAAATCTTTCCCTGCATCAGCGTCTTTGCAAATGAGTCAGCTCTTTGCATCAGGTGGCCAAAGTATTGGAGTTTCAGCTTCAGCATCAGTCCTTCCAATGAACACCCAGGACTGATTTCCTGTAGAATGGACTGGTTTGATATCCTTGCAGTCCAAGGAACTCTCAAGAGTCTTCTCCAACACCACAATTCAAAAGCATCAATTATTCGGTGCTCAGCTTTCTTTACAGTCCAATTCTCACATCCATACATAACTACTAGAAAAATCATAGCCTTGACTAGACGGATCTTCGTTGGCAAGTAAAGTCTCTGCTTTTTAATTTGCTGTCTAGGTTGGTCATAACTCTCCTTACAAGGAGTAAGCATGTTTTAATTTCATGGTTGCAGTCACCATCTGGAGTGATTTTAATGTAGTAAATAAATATTTTTAAAATTTTGTTAGAATTTTAAAGTTTTATTTTGAAGTGACTTTACAAATGCTAATTTTATTTTTTTCAAATGCTAATTTTAATGAGTAATGTAATTTGACTTTAAAAGATTGAGAAAAGCATTGAGTTAGTCTCAATATTACAGAAAGCAATCGCCAAAGAGAGGAATTTTGTTTGTTGGACATGTAGCCAAAGGTGGGATCCAACTGCTCGCCTCTTCTCAAAAGTCAATAAAGAGGTGAGGATGGTGGATGGGAAACTTTTGTTTTATTTATGAGGCTGGCAACCATGGGTGAAGACATGGGCAATGTGGAGGGGCAAACTCCTGTCCAAAGGCTGTCTTCCCCCAACTCCTACACTTCCTACCAGCAATCAATAGGAAGAGGCAACAGCTTTTATAGGCAGGGGGATGGGGCTATGTATAATAACAGCAGAATCAGCTCTGACAGTCATCTTGAAATTGGTCATACAGTGGTCTGATCAGTGTTATCTTGATTGCTTTAGGTACAGTTAATCTTCAGTTCCAGAGCTGGTTTGTTCCCTTTCTTTGAAGTCAGTTCTCAGAATCGGCAGCTTATGTCATGGCTACAGCCTGGCCATCGTGTAACCTCTTCTTCACCAGGTAACTCCTTCTACCTGATGGGGATTTCAGCATCTAGAAGACAGCTCACAGGATATGGCTCAGAATACTATGCACAGCTGTGTGAAGGTCCTTGACTTTGTTAGTCACTGAACTGTTACTGTTTTGTCCAGTTTGAGTGCTTGCTTTTGCTTCTGCTTTTTCTCACTTCCTCTATTAATCTTATTCTTTGGCTAAAATTTTTCCACAAACAAAAGGCAGGTGGAAAAATGATGTGGAGAGGACCCTCGGGCCCTGCTCCACTTCACAACAAGGAAAGGAAATGTTTCCAGAGGATCAGGAAATAGATGGTGGCTTTCAACACACACAGCTACTGAGAAATTTGGCCCTGATGATTCATCAAATTGGTAAAATCTTGAACAGTTCCAATGCAGCTTCAAAAATATGAGTTCATTGTCAATTTTACATAAATTCTTGTGCCTCATTTGTTCCAGTGTCTAAAGATGAATTTTAAAATGATGATTTTTTTAAAATTTGTTGAACTAAAAGATCTAACTCATCAAATAATGCACTCTGCCTTTTCCTGGTGAGTGGGAAAGCAAGGGCTGAATATTACAAAGAAACATGGCATAAACACATAAAAGAGTCACAGAAATTCCACTTTCTGGATCCTATTTACACCCTGACTCCTCCATGCTTTGAAAATAGTCTGACTTGTGCCTGTAAATATCTTTAAGCTGTAACATGAATAAATCCCTAATGTAGTTCCCAAATGACAGTTTTTTTCTGAGTTGTGTCTACTCCTAGGGCAGTTAGCATGCTTTTAACTAAATGACATGATTCACTAGGGACATTTAATATTAAAGATTAAATGATGACATTATTTATCTAGCATTTTAGCTAAGGATGTGAAGTAAGGAAGGAAAGAAAACAGATTGTAAACATATGAAAAATGAAAACACATTTTTTATATAATGTTATACATATGAGTAGAGACTGCTGCTGCTGCTGCTCCTAAGTCGCTTCAGTCGTGTCCAACTCTGTGTGACCCCATAGACGGCAGCCAACCAGGCTCCCTCTCCCTGGGATTCTCCAGGCAAGAACACTGGAGTGGGTTGCCATTTCCTTCTCCAATGCATGAAAGTGAAAAGTGAAAGTGAAGTCGCTCAGTCCTGTCCCACTCTTCGCGACCGCATGGACTGCAGCCCACCAGGCTCCTCCATCCATGGGATTTTCCAGGCAAGAGCACTGGAGTGGGGTGCCATCGCCTTCTACATTAAAATGCAGCAGGTTATGTCTCAGAGCAGCAGGAGAGCATGGCAGTCGCCCCAGACTCTGTTACTGCTCTAAGAGTTGTGGCTTCTCCGTGGGCTGGACTGTCCTTCCTGCCTTAGTGATTGCGGACGTGGCCACCGGCGTTGCTCCACCCCCTGAGAGCACCGCTCACCTGACCCCCTGGGCGCGGAGCCTCTGAGAAGCCCTGGACAGCTCTGCCACATCTTTCATCTCCTCTCCTCTGAGACGAGAAAGTTCTCAGGTGAGAGCTGCCTGTTCAGGAAGAGTCCCAGAGCAGCGGTGACGTGGGAACAGCAGCAGCTGCCCACAGCTTCACGTCCAACATCAAAGTAAGGACCAGGGAGCGAGAGACAGTCCTCCGCGGCACCCGCACACTCTGTGAGCAAATGCAACACGCTCAAACACGGATTTTAAGGAGAACACATGAAAATATGCTCAGAGGGTATTATGCAGCAAACATGAAACAAATCAAACAATCTAAAACTCCTCTGATCTAAAAGGACAACATTAAATAGATCTTGGAACGAAATCTACAAAGACAGGAACTATGGCACACGGCACATTTTCCTTTTTTTTTTTTTTAACAAACTCTTTTTCTAAAATGAATTCAGAAAAGCTATGGCAAAAAAATACATAGCATAATTTGATACTTTCTGGTAATAGTTAATTCTAGTTATTTACACACACACAGTTTATTTCATATTTTTGAAAGTTTAGTTAAGCATATATTTCTGTGGTCTTCTGTACCTATTTTGTTACAAAGAGCAGTTGGGCAGAGAGTGTACTGCAATCCATCCAGAGGTGGTAGAAAGGCAGCAGTGAACAAAATGGACCATTAGAACTACTGATATAAATCAAAATGATGCATCATCTTGGCTTCCCACCCAGATACTTTAGAAAAATGAAGCTGCCCTGAGTTTTAGAGCAAGAGGAGCAAGTACCCACGTGGTCCTTCCCAGGCCAAGAAAGCAGCTGGAGAAAAAGCCTTCGGTTGCTCCTTTCCGTTTCAACACCTCCACTTGGTGAATCCCACGAGAACGTTTTCAGAAACTCTTTGTCTCGGAATCGTAATATTTTATTTATGTGAAAGGGCCTCTATTATAACCATTTGAAATAAAGCCAGAGTTAATCAAAGGGATTTATCTAAGGGATTTGCATTTCTAAACACTATGTATGCATTTTCACGCACTTAAATGAGAAAATAGTCTTGCACTACTTTCTGACTTTGACATAGTGCATGACGCACAGTGACTGTATTTAAAGGAACACCTGGCATGCAAAGCGAGCGGCTGAACTAAATGACAACACATGTATGCACTCTGACATCAACTCGCTTGAAAACAGCTTTGCACTTAGTATTTAGCAAAGAACCAAATATGTGTATATTACTCCATATTCCTTTATGAGGCTGCACAGAATCAACTCCTCGTGTCTCCAATTCTGAAAAGCACTGTTTCTACACAACTAGTTAGCTTGTTATGTAGCTAGGAGACTCCAATAACTACCCATGCTGATGCATAATATTGGAGGCTCAGGAACACACTCTAGAAAAGCCGACTTCTAGAAATGCTATGTGCTGCCAAGACCCTACCACTGTTGCCATTTTTATTTTATCCTCATCTGGATGTCTTCCACTTTTGGCTAGATTCCAATGTTGTCTAAACATTTCTTTTAATTGTCTCAAGTCAAAGTAAAGAAACCTGTGGTGGATTCATGTCAATGTATGGCAAAACCAATACAGTATTGTAAAAAAAATAAAATTTAAATTAAAAAAAAATGATACCTGAATCTCTTACTTGTCCTTAAAAAAATAAACAGTGCCCTATACAAGGTTTCTGGACTCAACGACCAGACATAGCATCCTGAGCTTAATCCAGACCGGATCCAAACCTCTCCCAAGTGTGGTCTCTGTAACATGCTGGGACTTGTCTCCTGAACCATCAGATGCAATAGGTACCTGTCTCCTTCCTGGCTTCCTGTTCAGTGTGCCTGCTACAGAGGAAAATCAAACATTCCTGCTCCCACTCCCAGGAAAACCAGTGTATGACTGTGTTTCTTCTCAAATTTATTATGGTTCTCAGGGCTCAAGCAATATTTTCTTAGTCAGCAAAGCCTTCTTTCAGAGATATTATTTGTTGGCATCTTTCAAGGGGAATGCATACCAATAAAATTTAATTAGTTAACAGAGGAGCTCCCTGGAACAGGAGATGTCAACCAAGGAGATAGGGGCTATACATGGTCTGCCCCCAGAGCTGTCTCCCTCACCCTTGACCCCTGACCCTTTGCTGGCCCCATGGGTGGGGCTGTGGGCAGGCTACAAAGGTCCCTTGCCTCCACCTAACTTCCAAGAGTGCCTGGGGTCAGGAAACTTGGTTCTTCACAGCTGAGAACTGAGTCTTCAATGTGGAGTGCTAATTCCCCTTCTCACACCCTTAATGAGAGCACAGGTGGAAAGCCCTGCCAGGTTGGCCGTGGGCAATACCACCCTTGTTTTCCTCCCACACTTGGCTGGGCTCTCAGGCAGGGCAGCACCTCCCACGCTAGGAGGGACGCAGTGTGGCCCCTGGATACCTGCCCCGTCCACACCTGCAATCCTCAGGCGAGGGGCTTGATTGCAGAGCAAGATTAAGAGGACCTGAGTTCCCTGGCTCTCATCCCCCCACGCCACAAACACAGGGACACCCGTGATTTCCAAATTACAATTCCGACCTCTCCTCTAGTCAGTCACCATAAATTTGATCTGTTCCCTGTGGTCTCCAGCTCAAACATTTCTGAGAAGTATTTCACAGCTGATGCTGCTCCAGTGATGTTCCTGAGTTCACAGCAGGTGATGTCCTTGTTATGAGTCCTTGGCTGCGTGCGTACTAACTCACTTCAGTCATGTCCAACTCTTTGCAGCCACGTGGACTGTAGCCAGTCAGACTCCTCCCTCCTGGGGATTCTCCAGGCAAGAATACTAGAGTGGGTAGCCATGCCCTCCTCAAACTATGTCTCTTACATCTCCTTGGCAAGTGAGTTATTTACCACTAGCACCACCTGGGAAGTCCTTGCCTAGACAAATGAAAAAATCCTTGCCTAGACAAATGAAAAAAAAAATGGAGATGAAATATTTGGTAACTTTTACAGCAATTTCACAGACTGGTATTACATGGTGAACATACTTGTAAGTAACCAGGGCTTTAGTCCACTTTGTCATTGTTAAAATTGTGTTTCTAGCATTTTATTTTTATTCTGTTGTTTTAACTGTGCTGCTCCATCAAAGGTTAAGGAGTCAAACAATGGGAATGGGTCCTTTCCCACCGATGGCCTGGGAGCACTGAGAGAGGCAGGGGCTGCTGTGAGGTCAGCTCCCACCCACCTGATCTCCACAGGGACCCTGGGGTCCCATCCAGGCCTGGAAGCCGGTCTCCTAGCAGTCCTGCTCCGTGGAACCCACAGCATCAGACTGATGAACATCACAGCCAGTGACCGTGTTCACACCCTCACCTTCAGCAAAACAAGCGTTTCCCGGCTTGCATCCCCGGAACGTCCCTGACTTTTGTGTCTTTGATATCGGTGGATGTGTACTCATGCATGCTCAGCTGCTCAGTGGTGTCCAGCTCCTTGTGACCCATGGACTGTAGCCCACCAGGCTCCTCTGTCCGTGGGATTCTCCAGGCAAGAAGACCGGAGTAGGTGGCCATTTCCTCCTCCAGAGGATCTTTGCGACCCAGGGATTGAACCCTGCCTCCTGCATCTCCTGCATTGGTAGGCAGATTCTTTACGGCAGAGTCACCAGGGAAGCTGGTATTAACATATATATTTTGGGATATCATCTCAAAAGTACTCTGTGACATAGATGTTACTTTATCTCAAGATTATAAAAAGGAATCAGGATCTACGGGCCAAAGCCACCTGCTCAGAGACAGTAAGTGGCAAAATCAAGATTTGAACGGTGATGTGGGATATCAAATTCCATGCTCTCGCCAAAGCCCCAAGATGCCTTTTTGACATAAGTCTGCACCACGTGGGATCACTGTGTGAAATAATTGGCGTTTCAAACTCCACACCTCCAGAATAATTCTTTAATAACCCCTATTGATCCCTGCTGACTCTCACTGACCTCCACTGATCCCCCAGTAACCTCACTGATGCCCTACTAAGCCCCTCTCACTGATGCCCAATGATCTCCACTGACCTCAGTAACCCCCACTAACCCTCTAACTCTCACTGGCCCTCAATGATCCTCCCTAACTTTCACACTGACCCCCAGTGACCCCACTGCCACAACTAACATCCCGCCCTCTCCCCATCTCAGGAAATGGCATCATGCCCAAATGTAGGATCCAAGCTTGCTTTCTCTTTTCTCTGATCCCCACAAGCAATATCTCAGCAAAGATGTGTGTTTCTAATTTTTGAATCTCGAATCTCAGGACTGTATCTCTTTATTCTTTATGTATCTGCAACCGTTTGTATCAGTCAAGGTTCTCCAAAGAAGCAATAGTGTGTGTGTGTGTATGTGTGTGTGTGTGTGTGTGTGTGTGTGTGTGTGTGTGTTTAGAAAGAGACATGGGGGCTGATATCCACAAGGTAGACCAGGAGCGTAGGGACTCAGGGCAGAGGTGATGTTACAGCTCATCTCAGAGGCTCTTCTTCCAGGAACCTCAACCTTTTGTCTTAATTCTTTTAACTGATTGGATAAAGCCCCTCACATAGTAGAGGACAATTTGCTTCCCTCAGTCTACTGATTTAATGCTATCAATGTGTTCCATTCCAAGAGCATGTTCTTAAATCCAATTTGTTCGTAAGTCCAACAGAGTTAGTCTAGGTACCCAACTAACAACATCGGCTATAGAGTTCTATACTGGACTAGGTTTATAATACTTTTCACACAAATAGTGCATTAAAAAAAAAACACACAAAAAATAAAGAAAATATTTTTAATCTTACAATACATTATCTTGAAAAGTACAGCAGTACAGTACAATAGCTGGCATACAGGGGCTGGCATCAAGTGAACAGACAAGAAGCATTCCTGACTGGAGGAGGGAGAGGAGGTAGGAGATGGTGAAGCAGAGGAATCGTCAGCAATAGGGGATGGAGGACAAGTTGCAGTTTCATTGATGCCTGACGTTGATGCAAAAGTTGAGGTTCCCTAGAATCAGATGCACATTAGCGTGTGAAAGTCTGCAACTTGAAGTTTCATATGGAGGGGCTCACTGTGTTGGATACTGGTTAGGATTGTTGTTTTGCAGAAAGTTTTCACTTTTGTCTCAGATTCAAAGGATTTGTTAAGCAAATAAGCCTCTCATCCTATACAAATAAATAATACCAGTATTTATTAGAGAATTATCTAGTTTACTTTCAATTTCCTAATAGTAAAAGAAAAGAGAAATAGAAACAGTAGAGGCTACATCACCAAATTGGGTTCTGACCAACATCCAGACCCAGTTGGTGCTGGAAGTCCCGTGTCACAGCGCATCTGGAGTCCCAGCTGGGAAAAGGTCCCAGGCAGCGTGTCCCCTCCCTGGGTGAGACTTCAATGGTTGCAGTTAGGAGTTCTTGCTTATAATCCCAGGATGCAAACCGATATCATCATCCTTCTGTGAGCAAATTGCAGCTCTGGTTTCATGATAATGCTAATTGTTTTGTCTTGTCAAACGTGGAATGTTGTTAAGCCTGGAGCTTGGTTGGCCAAACTCCCCTCCCTCCCAGGGCTCAACAGTCTCAAGATTCCTCCCCGATCCTATCTGTGGTGCCACAAGCCTTGCACTCAGAGCAGGCAGTCAGGACACGCATCGTTGGGCAGTGTTCAGGCAGGTCAGAAGCAAGGTCAGAGGCCCACTCTGCTTTGTGTCTGAAGCTTGCTTAACTTCCCCAAATAATTGTCACTGAGTAATTGCGATGCATGTGCCTCCTAGGCAGCTTCAGTCCTGTCCAGACTCTGCGACCCCATGGACTGTAGCCTACCAGACTCCTCTGTCCACGTGATTCTCCAGGCAAGAATACTGCAGTAGGTTGCCATGCCCTCCTCCGGGGGATCAGAGATCGAGCCCACGTCTCTTAAGTCTCCTGCAGTGGCTAGCACTTATGGAAAGCCCAGTAATTGTGGTAGGAAACAGTTAAACTCTTCCATCCTCTGCCTGTAACTTTCCAGGGCAGTAGTTTTTCACAAATACCTGGCAGAATTATGGCAGGAGACGCTGATGGCTAGGAGTGAGTTAGGGACCAAATGAGTACTTGAGATGGAGAAACCTATCAGTCAAAGGCTGCTGCAGGCTCCTCTCAATTCCAGAAAATGAAAAGTTTATGAGCTTCATGTCTTAGGATCTTTAAAGACCTCAGGGTGTGTTTTGAATGATGGTTTTAAAAGAGCAGAACAATTTTCACTCACTGATTAAGTCAGGAATGTTGCAAACATAACCACGTTACCTGTCCTCTCCATACTGATTAAAACACAAACCCAAATCTTATTTCAGCAGCTCACACTGTAGACTGTGAATGGCTGTCGCTTATCGAGTGAGCTTTCCTTTGCCACAGGGTGTTTAGAACACTCGGGTTTTCAAGGGGAAATGACATCGCAAAATAGAACATGTAAATCAAAAAGGACTTATCCAGAGAAAGAATTTTAACAGCTGCTAAACAAATAGCAGGAAAACTACGACACTTTAGTGGAAAAATGAGTAGATACTTTTTCCTTTCACCTGTGAAGTGGCTCAGACAGTAAAGATTCTGCCTGCAGTGCAGGAGATCCGGATTCAGTCTCTGGGTTGGGAAGATCCCCTGGAGAAGGGCATGGCAACCCTCTCCAGTATTCTTGCCTGGAGAGTTCTATGGACAGAGGAGCCTGGTGGGCTTCAGCCCATGGGGTTGCAAAGAGTAGGATACGAGTGAATGACTAACACTTTCACTTCACTTCACTGGAGTTTCCCACTCACAACACAAAGTAACATTATTTTGCTGATAATATTAACATGCTGTACTCTATTCTTCAGGGCTTATGAAAATATTATTGACATCTCCCAAGCACCAAGTTATGTGAAAATGAAATATCTTCAGGTTGTAGACACAGGCTTTCCTTATAGAATTCATTACAGATCTGTCTGAGAAAAATCTCAGACCTTAGGCCCTTCATTGACGCCTCAGGAAGCTGTAGGGTCAGAAACTTCTCAAGATGGACACGTAGATGGTGTCAGGTGCACCTGCCAGGCAAGGAGCAATTCTCTTCAGGAGCAGAATTAGAGCAGGAATTACCAGCAACACGAATTACACTCATTTTGAATCATTACAGGAACAGCTTTCTGCAAGCCTCCTGGAAAAAGCCAGAAGGCTTTTCTCTCTCTGTATCACTGTTTCCATGACTCCTGTGCACAGCAGTGGAGCGAGTGCCCAAAGGTCCCTGCATTGTACTCGACATTGAAAGTCAGCATGGACCAGACCTGGTGTCTGTGTGGCAGAGGGTGACCTCCACGGGGCTGGTGGATGGTGTGTGGATACGGTACTTGCACGAAATCAGGTCATGAGAAACTGAGTGACTCAGATCAATCATTTGGATGTAAACATGTAAAAATATGTTATATCCATTGTGAGTGGGATCTACAACATGAAGGAATTCCGTGGAGGTCCAGTTGTTAGAACCCCAGGCAACCACTGCCAGGAGCCTGGTTCAGGGAACTAAGATCCCACAAGGTGCAAGGTGTGGCCAAAAAAAATAAATAAATATAAAATAATTTAAGATAATAAGTGATACAAATGAGTTTGTTTACAAACCAGAAACAGACTCATAGACATAGGAAAGAAACCTGTGGTTACCAAAGGGGAAAGGAGGGGGTAGGAGGATAAAGCAGGAGTCTCAGATTAACACATACAGACTATTGCATATGAAAGAGATAACCAACAAGGACCTACTGTATAGCACAAGGAACTATATTCTATATCATATAATAACCTATAAAGGAAAATAATCTGAAAATATATATATACACAAACTGTTTCACTTTGCTGTACACCTGGAACTGATACAATACTGTAAATCAGCTGTACCTCACTATAAGATGCCTCAAATGTGTTACTGAAGGCTCTGGACTTGTAATGAGTTATTTAAGACAAAGCCACCCTGGATGCAAGAGGGAGAGAGCAGCCCAGGGTTCAAAGTCTTGCACTTGGAGGTAGTTTTGTTGGTGGCTCAGATGGGAAAGACTCTGCCGGCTATGTGGGTAACCTGAGTCCGATCCCTGGGTCAGGAAGATCCCCTGGAGGAGGGCATGGCAACCTACTCCAGTATGCTTGCCTGGAGAGTTCCATGGACAGACGAGCTAAGGCACTTTGCCTGTGTCCCTGGATCTCAGTAGAAAGTAGGCGGCATGATGTCACAGCCCTGAATGTCGAGGAGGAAAGCTGGCGTTGCTCAGGGTCCCCAGTGGAAGAGCCCTGGAAACACTCCCACCCTCTAGGCCAGAAGTGGTCATCCCAGGCCTGCGCTCAGCCTCCAGGGGCCCACTGTGTCAGCTGCCCAGCCAAAGACAAGCTGACTCCCTTCAATAAAAGGCAGCATTATTCTAGACACGAAATTACTTTTTTTTATAATCAATATTTCAAATACACAATTTAAGCAGCACAATTAAAAATAACTGGATACACAAATGAAATTCAAATGAAACAAACTATACAAAGATATGTGTAGGAATTCATAATAAGAATTATTAGGTAAATATCTTAAAATAAACATTCTTGAACTTTTTAATGGGATCAGAGAAAAGGTTGAGAATTTGTAGAGAACTGGAAATCATACAAAAATAACCAAATGCAACTTATGGAAGTAATAGCAAAAGTTAAAGACATTGAATGGACTTAACAATAGATTAAACACACACAAAATGAAAATCAGCCAACTGCATGATAGATCAAAATAAAATATTCAAAATAAATCACGAAAAGATAAAAGTAGAGAAAACACAGAAAATAAAGTAATAGAATAGAGGATTTGATGAAGGGTTAATATATGTGTAATCTGAGTCCAAAACAGAAATGGAAGACTTGAGAAAAAGCAAGACTTGAAAAGCTAAGCAACTTTCTAGAGCTTATGCA